>JALPQI010011134.1:0-39370 GCA_025490895.1 Thaumatotibia leucotreta | reverse complement strand
CTACATTTATAGAACACATGGAAGATTTGTCCGCGCGCAGCGGAGCGACGCCAGGATTTCCTACTCGTTACTATGCATGAGATGCACTTCATGCACATCGTGCGTGTCCTGATGTACATATGCACGTAAACTGGGCGAGGGTGCGTAATTAGGTCTAGGGTGTGTTGGGCTGAGTTGTTTCATAAGAGAAAAACGTAGAAACTTTAGTTCATGTTCATGGGGCCCTAGCGCACGCAAATTGTTTGCTCATTGCTGTCGCTCTCGCAAACATCATCGCAAAACGTTTCAAATCGTGAAGCGTCTGGTGGACGTAACTATAGTAACTAAAGACCGAAACAATGATTATTCCTGTGGGCATTTAAATCTTTGGTAAAATAGATTTCCATACGTATGTACCTACTAGAAGAATGTCATATTGTTTTGAAGTATGCCTCATTGTGTCCATACAGTTTCAGTCGGGACTCGGGACAGAAGTTTATTATTCCAAACCAGTAGTGTTTTGACATTCATGAGAGTATGTCTAAATAGAATAATATTTTCGTGTGTGTTTATTTTTAAGAAACCGTGCTTAGAATGAAGTATTTAAGTAGGTATTTATTATCTATACAAAACTTTAAAATAAATGTATTTGTTCTTTACTTATAGGTATGTTATGGTTCTAGACTGATAAGATTATTTTAATGAAATCAAAAGAATGGATGTGAAGTAATTCAACAAGTCAATAGGTATAACTTATTTTAACTTATTAGATAACCTATAACCTACCTTACCTGTGCTTAGGCCTATAAGATACTTAACATTAGTTATATAACATTTAAACAGTCAAACTAACGCATTTTTGTCACTAAAGTAGATACCTACCTACATCATCATGGCCTTAGCGTCTTTGGCAGACGATTTATGGTGTAATATTCGATATATTATATTATGTAAACTTAAAAGTTATAATTTCTGTGTCTTTGTGGCTCACGTTGACATTAGGTAAGAATTGCTACACTGTGTCAAAACTATTTTATTAATCCTATATCGCATTAGCAGTTATCTGAGAACAAAAATCCTTTCATCAACAGAAGGCCGCGTATAAAATCATGTATTTGATATTTTAGTAAGGAAGTATCAACATCATGTGTGTTCCCGGCGCAAAGGCGGGCTCTGACATGTGTGATCCTGATCATCATTTATTTTCTTTAGTTTATGCTGGTGCATGCCACGAAAAAGTCTACTTTGTCGGGAACTTGACTATATGGAAAGTGCGAGAATTCTCTATAAATACAAATAGAGGTACAGTTATAAAATTAAGACACACCAAAAACTTTCTTATATGTACGCGAAGAACAGCGTCACGTATCCGAAATTCGCGTGGAATGCACCTGCTACATACACTAAAATGACTACCTAATGAATTTTGTATACTTACCTAATATTTTACATTTCAATTTCACAATTAATGTTTTTTTTATGTTTTATTTAATTAATTATTTATTGTTGCATGATAGTACGTAGATAAGAAATGAAATGTCAATTAGCACGTAAGGTTTAGCTGTTAGTGCTAATTGTAAGAAAAATAAATAAATTGAATTGAATAAAAGTATACTTGTTAACCTCACTTGCACAATATCGGCCTAGGCTGCTAACATGGGATTACTATTATACATTATGATAATACGATACATACTATACATAGATAATTACTATTCGTTTAAGCTCGTTTTAGCCTGATATCGTGGCGCTTCGTGTGTTAACAAGTCTGGCATAAATACTGGCAAAGAAACGGAATTATGATTATGTTCGTAACGAAACTCATACAAGTGTAAGACTAGCATTAAACATCATGTGTGTTCCAATCCATTTCCTAAAACAAAACGCAACGAAGGATTCCCACGCACATACAATCATACAAACACATTGTTCATACATAATAGTATGTAACGTTCTATCATCGCTAACAGTGCTAAATGATTCCAGACTTTTTTATTTCCCAATCAACCCGGAACGAAAGGGCATATGTCGTAGTACCGGTTTTGGCGGTTAGGCCTTTTTTGAGTTGGTTTTTTTGTAGAGGTTTCTGATCATTGCATTGTGTTTTAAAGCTTCAAGTTGATTAATTTGTATTGCTTTCTCTGTCAAGATAAGTGCTTGTAGTAGTTGGGTACACTAGTATGACTAGTACTACTTTGTAAGATTAATTTAAGTTGACTTCTTACTGCCTATAGGTACGTAAGTACCAATCTATAAGTTCGAGGTTTTTTTTAATATAAAACACGGCTGAAAAATAGATCAGACCAAACATGCAAAAAAAAAAGATCTCACATACGTTTAGGTAACCTACTACCTATTTTGCTTTGATAATTACTTTAAACTCATTTTTGGGGTAAGCGACACTTTAACTAATAATAGTAGATTACATGCCAAGGCCGTTTAAGTGGGAAAACGTTTCGGATGACGTGTAGGCCGAGAAACATGTGATCCGAGTCTTTCCCATTTAACGGCCGAGGTGTGTATATTATTTTTCGGCTCAACGGAGCCGGCAGGCGGCAACTTAGTTTAGCGCAGCGGCCGGCAAAGTGCTGTTTGCCGGCCGGAGGGCAAAAAAATCACTTTAAAGGTCGATTTAGACCAAACGAGCGAATGCTCATTCTATCCCCCACTCTACGAAATCAACGAATTTCGACGAATCACGTTTTGTGTAACGAACGAATTTCGTAGAGTGGGGGATAGAATGAGCGAATGCACGTTTGGTCTAAATCCACCTTAAGATTGTGCACCTTAACTTAAAGGTACTTAAATACAATCAATAGAAATTGCGAACAATGTAATCAAACCTTGTTTTCTAGATGTGTTTAATTTCCATTGCAGGACATTAAAATATTTTAATAGTGCTAAATCCGTGTATTATTTTATCCAACTCTTACCATTACATTATCGTAATCCATAAAACAATAAACTAGTACTTTATATATTCTGTGCTAGTACTATATTTTTTTATGTGATGAAGATAGACAACAGAGCTCTCAGCCTACCTGATGGAAAACAGGAACTGCCCTCCCGCTAACTTTGAAATTCGTAAATTTACGATTTTCGGTATTCGCGGTAGGGCCGCTCAGGCCCATGGACATAGTGATAAACAAATCGCCTATGCGCTGCCTAACCTGAGGATTTAGATAGATTGCCTCTATCTATGCTAGTAATTACACCGGTTATCTTACCCCCAAAACAAAACACAGCGTGTTGATGTTGATACCTATTCCTCTGCACGATTTCATATTTTCTAGTTATTGACGGTGACTGCTGTAAGTAGGTACCAATTAAAATAACCCATACGTACTTTATTTTACAACACAGGTAATGGCTGGCAAACCTTTCTTTTAATACAATTTCCATAACATTCACGGTAATTAATTTTGTCCAATTTCGCAAAACAATAACGAGGTTCTTATGCAAACAATGCATGAAACTTTTTGCGGCCATAAACTTAAACCTGTGTCTGTACAGTCGGCTCTAATAATATGTATACAATTTTGAACCGTATGCCTTTGACATACGTTCCGAAATGTATACATATTATTAGACATGACCGTACCATGAGTGTCCCGAGACTCCCGAGTAGTGATGGGTCGTCCCCGGTAACTTACCCAACACGGTATGGGGAATATTCCCAAATGGGAATTTTTTCCCATAGTAACAGGAAAACAATATTTTTTCGGTACAGATGTTGCTTTTTTACGCACCAGTGCGAAAAGTGGTTCATTTCTTGTCAGGTCGAAAATTCAGAGGGGCATAATCGAGTAAAAGCTATAATAGCAGATTTCTAAGAATGAACTTTTGACAGTTTAGAAATGAGCCTTATATACAGGGTGGATAGGGACGACGTTCCTTCCCGCTGCCGACCGAGTCTGCCGGCGGTTGCGATGGATGTTCAGTATGGGACCAACATCGAAAGCGTACATGGAAAATTGACTTTTCCATACTATTGAACTGTAACTAATCACTCACTTTGTATGAGGGGTTACATTTTTTTTTAATATTTTGATGTTGGTCCCATACTGAAAGTTCATCGTGATGGTTGGTGGACTCGGTCGGCGGCGGGAAGGAACGTCATCCCTTTCCACCCTGTATATGACGTTAAAACTATCGGAAAAACGGTTAGCCTTACCCTCATATTACTAAGATTTAATCTATAACTGTCAAAAGTTTATTCTTAGAAATCTGCAACTATAACGTTACCGATACTTGCAAAACGGCTACATAGTACACCAAACGAAGGAAACTCAGAGGAAAAAACTCGTGTATAAGCGAATTTTCGCATAGTTGTAGGGAGTGGTGTTTTAAACCACATACTAAAAGTACTGGTGGTTAGGGGTGGAGCTAACGGGGGGAGGGGGGTGTAAAGGTCCTTATTTTTAATTTTTCGTAAATAACTCGTAAACCGTGGCTTATAGCAAAAAACTGTCTAGTACATAAGTAATCTACATAAAATTCTCTACAAAAATGGTATACGCATGTTTCCTCTGGGATCAATATGTTATGAGATAAGAAAGCACGAAGATGGACACAATAGAAATAAACACATTTGTTTAAGTAGGTATGGCACATACAGAATGCTCGCGAGCATACCAAATGATTTGAATGCTCAATTCCTGACCATATTTAGAGTCTTTAATGTTATATAAAATTTCCTGGATTCGGCTTGGTTTCAGAGATAATCAACCGTTTTTTCTAAATAAGTTTTTCGACGTTACTCGACATAAAACTTCTTTTTGATTACAATGCGACCACAATGTGTTTTAATATTACCACACCTTTTGCCTGGTAATCAAAAAATGGGAATAAACTTGGCGAAATAACCAGTCCCTAAAAAAAATATTAAAATAAATATTTTTTACAAATTGTTGTTATGATAAAAAGTACTGGAAATGTCAAAAAGTATTCAAAAAGTCTAAAATAAAAGAGAAAAAAAAATTTTTTTTTGGTGGTATTTGACATTAGGTCTCATAATATTTTTTGTTTATTTTGATATCTGGAATGCATACTTAAAATCTTTTGGAATGCTCGCGCCCGGGCGCGCCCTGTTTGCTTATTTGTAAAAATAAAATTCCTAATTATCTTCTAAACCTAAAATATTCTCATAATCATCGTCAAAAGATTTTTACTGTGCATTCTAGATATCAAAACAAACAAAAATTATTATGAGACCTAATGTCAAATACCACCAAAAAAAAAATTTTTTTTTTCTTTTTTTTTTCACTTTTTGCATACTTTTTAACATTTTCAGTACTTTGTATCACAACAACAATTTGTTGAAATTATTTATTTTAATATTTTTTTTAGGGACTGGTTATTTCGTCAAGTTTATTCCAATTTTTTTATTGCCAGGCAAAAGGTGTGGTAATATTAAAACACATTGTGGTAGCATTGTAATCAAAAAGAAGTTTTATGATGAGTTACGTCGAAAAACTTATTTCGAAAAAAAGGTTGATTATCTCTGAAACCAAGCCGAATCCAGAAAATTTTATGTAACATTAAAGACTCTAAATATGGTCAGGAATTGAGCATTGAAATCTTTTGGAATGCTCGCGAGCATTCTGTATGTGCCATACCTACTTAAACAAATGTGTTTATTTTTATTGTGTCCAACTTCGGGCTTTCTTATCTCATGACGTATTGATCCCAGAGGAAACATGCGTATACCATTTTTGTAGATAATTTTACGTAGATTACTTATGTACTAGACCGTTTTTTGCTATAAGCCACGGTTTACGAGTTATTTACGAAAAATTAAAAATAAGGACCTTTACACCCCCCTCCCCCCGTTAGCTCCACCCCTAACCACCAGTACTTTTAGTATGTGGTTTAAAACACCATTCCCTACAACTATGCCAAAATTCGCTTATACACGAGTTATTTCCCCCGATAGGCAACTTTTGGTCTTCTTTAGGTGGGCTAACAGCAATGACGCCAATGACAGTCCAGCAAATGTTGACAAACAACGTTATTCATTAATAACGTATTTTTCTCCTTAATGTGGAGCCAGCATAATGTTTTTGCGTTTACGAAATCAGGACCCCATCCCTGAAGCGTGACTCATAACGTATGCACCCTGCGATGCGTACACGCATCGATAACGCGTTTTTTGATGTTTGTCCAAAGATTGTGAGATATTTAAATACTTTAGTTTGTGTGAGCGTCGCTGTTGTAGTGATTCGAAGTTACTTTTTAATCGAGTATAAGAATAAGAATGGCTTATTTGGCGTAATACTATCTCTAGTACATAGCAAGCCTAGTACAGGTAATAAGGATTTTTACATCAAAAAAGAACAGCCAAGAGCATGTCCGGCCACGCTCAATATGGTTCCGTAGTTATTTAAAAACGGCTGGGCCCACTTCATATTTGGACTCACGAATCAAAAGTTAGTACAGGATGTTATTGTGAAGCATGTGATGATAGGTATATGGGCAAAGGGACCACACTGTCAATGGCGCCTACGTCTCGTGGCGTTGTATTTGTATAAGAACATAACGCCATTTAAGCCCATCGACATTCGACAATATAATCCCTTTGCCCAGATAACATTACAAAAAAGAAAGCCTAAGAAGAAAAACTCTCTATTAAGTTAAGACACTTATTTGTTTTTTAATGACCTATTCAACTCTTTAATTTACCATCAGCTGCGTACTCGCGTATTGGTGAGATTGAGTCAAATCCCCGCGGCTGCAGCCCATGGTTCAGCTACAGGCAGGGCCGGATTTAGGGGGGGGGCAACTGGGGCTACAGCTCCGGGGCCTCCACGAAAGAGGGGCTCCCACAATAGAGATTTGAAAAAAATTACATTCCAGGTAGTAAACACTAGTAAAAAAATTTTTACGCTATTTTGAGAACTTGACTGAAAAAAAATGTCTACTTTATTTGGAAAATAATTGACAACATTTCATATTTTTAGTCCTAGTTTTTATTGTCTGTTTTGAAAGAACTTAATATTAAAAGATACACGTATTTTTTTTATTTTTCAAAATAATTGCTATTTTAGTGCGAAAATCTCTTTTTATTACTACTTCGAGCAAAAAGAGCGTAAGTCACAAACGTCAAAAATCAGCTAAATGACGTCACAAGTGATGTTTCATACACGTAAGAAAACGACGAAAAACGGTAACAAGTGCCAAATGTCACTGCCAAACACAAGTGACATTCCAACCACAAGAGTTTTTGGTTATAGTGGCAGCTCTGAATCAGCTATGTGACGTCACTTCCCCTTTAAACTATTTTTAAGATTAAAAACGACAAAAAAAATTTAAAAATATATTGCGAAAAAAAAATTTAAAAATATATTTTTGTGATCTACATGCGTATATCTCGAAATGGTTTTCGATTTAGGGACATCGAAAATTTTGAAACATTGTCAATTGGGGGCCAGGGGGCCTCCACTCCTTTGTTGCCCCGAAGCCTCTCAACCTCTAAATCTGGCCCTGGCTACAGGTTGTAAAGTGTCCTTGGTCTAAGCCCGGAAGCGGCCGGTATCGCACGGAAGCGCACAGGTACTCGCGACGCAACGGTCGCGTGTCGCGTGACGCTACCGCACTCACGATAGTACGTCGCTGCGTTATTTATCTTCGCGGTGCCGAATTGTGAGTATCGTAACTCATTTGTTTTAGCTGTTTAGTGAAACGTCATATATGACGGCTGCACGTCATTTGACAGCCGTAGCATAGCCTAAAGGCCTGGCCACGACATTGGTCTAAGGCGACCAGCGGCAAGCGAATCCATGTGTTGGAGCGGGATGCCGATATGGGTACGAGAGGGAGCACCATACGTTTTCCGCTAAGCCGGTCGCCTTAGACCAATGTCGTGGCCGCGGCGTAAGGCCGTGCGTGAGTGTTTGCATCTTGTCGATACTTAAAAATGCAATTTTAAGACAAAAGCGAGTACAGATGAAGAAGAAGAATCACTACATCACATAAAAGTTAGGTAGGTGCGATGAAAATCACAATTAGTTAATAAATAATTTGATTTGTAGTTTCGCAATATGTTCATTAGTTTCAAAAGTTACAAAATAAAACTTAGACGTGGACGAGTACAGTACTTGCTTGATTACAGTTATGGAAGCCATGAAAGATGTTCGCAGTACAGGACACACCAAGGTAAAGTCCATTTCAAATACGAAGGCCCGATTCCACTTGACAAAGTCATTAGGCGCCAATAATAGGTAGGATCAGTGATAACAAAATATACTTGGCCAGATCCTTTTGTGGCTTCATTTTTTTTGCATACACGGTGGACGACACGTGCCATCGTGCCAATTTGTAGTGGATCAATTAAATTACAAAACTTTCGAGCGGCATTGGGCCTTCGCATTTGAAATGGACTTACCACGACATTGGTCTAAGACGACTGGCGGCCAGCGAATCCATAAGTTGGAGCGAGATGCCGATATGGGAACTCCCTCTCGCACGTATGGTTTTCCGCTAAGCCGATATTAGCCTTATGGCCACGATATTGGTGATATTGGCCACCGGCGGAGCGTAAACATAATTGTGTTACGTGGCCAGGCCATAATGCCGCGGCCACGACATTCGTCTAAGGCGACCGGCTTAGCAGAAAACCATACGTGCGAGAGGGAGTACCCATATCGGTATCCCGCTAAAACTCATGGATTCGCTCGCCGCTGGTCGCCTTAGACCAATGTCGTGGTCGGGCCTTTATTTACACTTGCTTGCACCTAAAGGGCACCGTCCACTCAGTTTGTACACTTAGCAATGCACATGGCGTGGGGCGTTCATGTTAAATAAATGCAAATATATGCACGCCGTCCAAATCCCTTGCACGCTTGACGCCCTGCGTCCCGCCCCGCTCGTCGCTCGCCACTCAGGATGCTTAGCCAAGTTGCCAATCGCTAGCGCTTAGTAGCGTATCGTAGTTTTCCCTCTCTGTCACTCTTACATATTAGTGCGACAAAGACAGTTAGCTGCCTTTCGCTTACGATTGACGATTAAGCGCTAGCGATTGGCAACTTGGCTAAGCACTCAGGTTTGACACTTAGACGCTTGACGCTACGCAGCACGCCCCGCTATACGCTCCGCTCGACGCTCGCCACTCATAGTACGGTCAAATCGTACATAATTTTACCCTAAACTCGCAAATCAAGTAGTATCGCTGCATTTTTGGTATGTTTTTCAGACACCACAGGGCAGTATAAAACCACATTTTGCAAGCAAAAAAAGGTTGTGCTAGCTGGGTAGTACGTGAAAAACTGCGAAATTTATGGCCATTTTTTAGTTTCTGATTTTTATTTAAAAAACCTTACCTTTTTTGATATCATATGTTATTAAACGTTTAAAGACTAATAAATTTCCAACAAGTTGAGCTAACATGCATTACCGTAGGTCTTATAGTTTCAGAGATTCGAGACTTCAAAAAGTACTCCTTTTTGTAAACTAGATAAAATTTTGTGTTTTGCTAACATTTTCGGCTTAATATCGCCTCACTTAATTATGCTACGAAAAATATGCGATAATGACCTTATAGCGCACTTAATATTCTTTAATTTAAGGGTAAAATTAGGTCAGTGAACTTTGTAGTTGAAAGTATAAACGTGAAATTCATAAGGCAGGAGGCCCGCTATCTAAGTTTTTCATACAAATCGCAAGTCGAGTTGCAAAGCTGCAATTTTGGTATATTATAAAGGCCTTATAGATATATACGAAAATGCATATTAAAAGAAAAACAAAATAATAGTTTGGGCATAGGACGTAAAAAACGGAAAAAAATCGGACTTTTTTTAGTTTTTGACGTTTAACTAAAAATCTATTATCTTTGTGATACTAATTGCTATAAAACTAAGAAAGAACATTAAATTTGAAAGGATTTGAGCTACGTTGCATCCCCGTAAGTTATATATATTTTGAGATACGACATTTCATAAAGTGCCCTTTTATCAAAAATTAAACAAATTTTAGGTTACGTTAAAGCTATTCACTAAATATTGGCAAAACGTTCGCGCTAAGAAAAAAAAAGTAATTGTAGATAACATCTACATTAAATTTGGAACAAATTGAGCCGATAACAATTACTGTAAGTCTTATAGTTGGGGGTATACGAGGCTTCAAAACATGCATTTATTTTCTTAACTTAATGAAGGGCACATTTTGAAATGTCGTATCTCTAAATCTATATAATTTAGGGTAATGCAAGGTAGCTCAAATCCTTTCAAATTTAATATTCTTTTTAAGTTTTGTAGCAATTAGTATCAAAAAGATAATAGTTTCTTAATTAAACGTCAAAAAGTAAAAGAAGTCCAATAATTTTTCAGTTTTTTTCGTTTTAAGCCGAAATTCCTTTTTTGTATTTCTTGTAATATACATTTTTGTACGTCCTTATAGGGCCTATATAATATACTAAAATTGCAGCTTTGCAACACGACTTGCGATTTGTATGAAAAACTTAGATAGCGGGCCTACTGCCTTTTGAATTACGCGTTTATATTTTCAATTACAACGTTTGCTGAATTTTACCCTTTAACGAAAGAATATTAAGTGCGCTATAAGGTCATTATCGCATGTTTTTCGTAGCATAATTAGATGAGGCGATATTAAGCCGAAATCGTTAGGAAAACTCAAAATAGCGTTAGTTTACCAAAACGAGTACTTTTAAGAAGTCGCAAATCTCTAAAACTATAAAACCTACGGTAATACATGTTAGCTTAACTTGTTGAAAATTTATTAATATTTAAACGCTTCTTAACATATAATGTAAAAAAACGTAAGGTTTTTTTAATAAAAATCAGAAACTGAAAAATAACCGTAAATTTCGCAGTTTTTCACGTACTACGTAACTAGCACAACTTTTTTTTGCTTGCAAAATGTGGTTTTATAGTGCCCAATGGTGTCTAAACAACATACCAAAAATGCAGCTTTACTGCATGTTTTGCGAGTTTAATATACGATTTGACCGTACTATCAGGCCTTATGCCGCGGCCACGACATTGGTCTAAGGCGACCGACTTAGCGGAAAACCATACGTGCGAGAGGTAGTACCCATATCGGCATCCCGCTCCAACTCATGGATTCGCTCGCCGCTGGTCGCCTTAAGGTGCGTTTAAACCAAAAGAGCATTCGCTGTTCTAGCGCCCGTTCTACGAAATCAACCAATCACGTTTTGTGTACCGATCGAAAATAGACTGGGAGGTTAGAACAGCGAATGCTCTTTTAGTTTGAAAGCACCTGTAGTATTTGTTAAATTCATCTTCTTATCACTATAATACACAATGAACACACTGGCTCGGCAATGCCCAAGTATTCCACACAAAACTGGTAATAACTTCACACATCACATAGGGCCCGCGGCCATACATCATCATAGACAGTGACAGTTACTCCCACCAGTTCCCGCCAATACCAAGACACACGAGACACCGTATGTATGCTATTTGAGTTACTCATTTAATCGCATACACTACAGCACCTTTAGACCAATGTCGTGGTCAGGTCTTTACACTTAGACGCTTGACGCTACGCCGCACGCCCCGTTAGACGCTCCGCTCGACGCTCGCCACTCACGCCTTAGGGTCACACTAACCTTGTAACCACAGCTCACGCATCAGATATCCGACCGTTGCACGCAGCGGGTCGGAACCGCAGGAACTTGTTACTGGACGCCTACCGCAAACATAAATCGGAAATTTCGAGCTTTTGTCTCTATCACTCTCATTGCGTTTTCGTTAGAGAGACAGAGATGCTCGAAATTTACGACTTCCTAGCGCGGTAGGAAATCTGATTAAATTGACGCCGTCTAACGTTCGAGTTTCAATAAGAAACTGTGTGTGTATTCATTGCAGAATTACATGACCAAATCATGAATACAGTGTGTAAAGGTGCGGTTAAACTAAAAGAGCATTCGCTGTTCTAGCGCCCGTTCTAAAGGTGCGTTTAAACCAAAAGAACTTCGCTGTTCTAGCGCCCGTTCTACGAAATCAACCAAACACATTTTGTTTACCGATCGAATTTCGTAGAGTGGGAGGTTAGAACAGCGAATGCTCTTTTAGTTTAACCGCACCTTTACTGCACTACTAGCATGATACTGGCTTTTACTGGAACCGAGAAATGCGATACAGATTTTTAGTCAAACCGTAAGCATTATTGATACAAAACTCCAATTTGAAAAGTAATTAGGTAACTATCTAAGAAAAGTGTGAAGCAATGTACCTACTTCAAAATGAATGAAGTTAATTTACACTTGACAATGACAGATTGCAGCCACTCGCAACGATTGGGTCAAAATTATTTTCGTTGTCTTGTTTCATGCCACTTTGTCACGCTTTTAGTAGCTGTTTCGACTCAGTATATGAAAAAAATCCGATGCACTTGTATTTCTTCGCGTTATATTTTAATCCATACATGAGAAATTGAAAACAAAACATCATCTCACACAAAAATCAGCACAGCGTCACGTTTTTCAGGGACACAAAATAAGACAACGAAAAGAATTTTGACCCGATTGACAACTAAGCAGTAGGTACACGCGTTACATTGAGTGTTCGGAGGAAAAAAACTTAATTATAAGTACGGTCAATTTAAATATTTGTCAAATAGGTATTAATACTTGAAAACGATTGCTAGTAATGCGTACTATATTACCCATTTTCGTAAAAGCCCGGGTCATGGTAACACACTGTATATTCGGTCATGAAGTGAATACATACGTTTGTAGCTAACAATACCTACTTACGCAAAGAAAAATAAAATAACATTATTCTAACCATGAGCGGGAAGTGTAATAAAACTGGACTGTATTCCGTTCAAATCCGGGTTCAAATCCCTGCGAAAGTAAACCCACGGTGCAAACTCATGGTAGACACACAGTTCTGTCGATTATTTTGCTTTTAAGCTTATAATTAAAAAGCATATTACATATTACTTTTAGTCTTATAAAATAACACTTCGATCCTGGTTGTTTTCTTTTTTTTTAGGGTGACAAGTTAGGATACAAAATAAAATAACAAAAAACTGATATAAATAATAATAATTTAATTTAGAAAACATAAATTATCTACACAAAAACTTACATGATACGGTAGGTAAGGTACGTTTCAATACATTCTTAAAGATCCAAACAGGCGTTAATTATTACAATAATTTTATTCATAAACCTAAATAATACGTAAAGCGACCGCTAAAATAAGTCTTTTAAATTTTCAACCGTTATCAATCGGTTCATAATTCTACACCGGATGCAATATGCATTTATGGTGCATATGTATTTCCCACAATGTCGTAACAGATGTGCTTACCATAGAAAAAATCAACTACGAAAGACTCTGGTTGTCACGGGATTCGAACCCGCTGCCTCTGGATTGCCGGTCCAACGTGCTACCAATTACACCAGACGACCTTCCGTCGATCACAGCGAATTTTTCCAATGGTATTGTGAATCTAATCACTAGCGACATCTGTACGTAATGTTTCGAAGGTACTACAACCTTAAGCCACACTCCTAAGACGTATGCATCACATAATCGTCTGCAAGCTCGGCAACTCTACGCTGCGTTGAATTTGCTAGAGAGGGCGCTGTAATCAATACAAGATTAGAAAACATCAATTTATTTTTTATAATTAAACAAATTGATATTGAAGTTACTTTTTTACAATGCGGATAATCCCACAATGTCGTAACAGATGTGCTTACCATAGAAAAAATCAACTACGAAAGACTCTGGTTGTCACGGGATTATGTATTTGCCAATACGGGTCATTGTATGATTAAAATATAAATAAATATCTCACTACGCTCTCCTCTCTTTTATTGCGATAAAAATAATTGCACTCAAATACACTAATTAGTTTCATAAATATGTTTCACCATTATAATGACCCATGAAGTGAACCCATTCACTATGTTGATACGTAAACATTAGAAAATAATAGCAATTGTTGATATTACCAATATTTTAATGTGTTGTCTAATTCACTAATATAAAATCATTTTTTTCCGTACCTTTTCTACTCAGAATTACTTTTAATCTGCAGGGTAGTAGAAAAAACCCAGGTCACACTAAGGTATCGCCGAGTTGCGATTTTTATGATAGTCGCTCAGAGGAAAACTGAAAAAAATGTACGGAAATTTTTGAAGATTTTTCTCCTGCAGAGATCAAAAGAGCTCATAGTTCTGAGAACAAAAGGTACAAAAACAAATGGAATTAAAAAATAAGTGGATTCGAAAACAACATAAAAAATCAGGACCATAGTGATTGGCACAATGCAATCACAGTTTTATTTTATCTACGCGGTCCCGACCATCCCTAGGCTTATTATGGTGCTCCTACGTTGGTAATATAAAATGTTTTATAAGTAACATGTTTTTTTCTTTGACATTCTAATGTATAGAACGAATCAAAGAGAGACATTGTCCTTGTTACACTTTGTTTTACAACGTTATCGTTTTAACGGCACTGGTCTCACCGCGAGCTACTAAGCTATGAACTATGGGCTATAAAAGATAAAAGATAAAGATAAAAATTCATTTATTCAAGTAGGATCGGGTAGATCGCTTTTGCATCGTCAATATTTCTACACTTGATAGTAAACATACACAATTATAATTAAATTCATATACAGAGTTAACACAACAAAAATAAAATATCACAATTACCCAATAAAAATTACATTGCCATATTATAAATAGAATTTGTCATTTAAATCTAAGAAAACATGCAAAAGTTTATTTTAATTTATTGTAATCATTTAATTTGGGCCAAGCAGTTTTATCACAGAGGTAGTCTTCTACAGTATAGTATCCCTTTTTCATTAGTGAGGTTTTCAAATATTTCTTTAATGCTGGAATTGACAAATTAAATACCTCTTCGGGCAATTTATTATAGAATAGGACACATTGCCCCATAAAGGATTTATATATTTTACGCACACGAAACTTCTGTATTGCAATTTTATGTTTGTGTCTAGGACCGGTCATTTTCACAAACGAATCTATGTGCTTAAGAACATAAATAATACACTCGTATATATACTGTGATGCAGTTGTCAGGATGTTTATTTCTTTAAAACGATCTCTTAGTGATTCTCGGTACTTCAGCTTATAAATAAACCGGACCGCTCTTTTTTGTAGAACAAATATTGTTTGTATATCCGCTGCTTTACCCCACAGCAAAATACCGTATGTCATTAAACTATGAAATTGACTAAAATATACTAATCGTGCAGTCTCCACGTCAGTCAACTCCCTTATTTTCCTAACTGCGAAGGCTGCCGAACTTAATTTGTTAGCCAATGAAGATAAGTGATGGCTCCACTGCAATTTTGTGTCTAAAGTTAAACCCAAAAATATAGTCCTGTCCACAAGTTCCAAAGGCTCTCCGTTCAGATGAACATTTATATTACTGACATGTTTAACGTTAGGCAATGAAAATCGCATGCACTTCGTTTTTTGGGAATTAAGTAGCAGATTGTTTTTTGTAAACCACTTTAAAACATTGGAAAGAATAGTATTGATGTTGTCGTAATCTATTGTATTTCTATTTACTTTAAATATTAAAGATGTATCGTCTGCAAACAAAACAATCTTGCAACAATTTTCAACGATGGAGGGCAGATCGTTAATATAAACTAAAAACAGAAATGGCCCCAAAATAGAGCCTTGAGGCACACCTAATTTTACAAATGCCCCGTTAGATTGTGTTCTGTTTATGACTACTGTTTGAGACCTATAACTAAGATAAGATGATACTAATTTCAAAGCATTTGCAGACAACCCGTAGTGCTTAAGTTTACGCAGAAGAGTACAATGGTCAACGCAGTCAAACGCCTTAGAAAGGTCGCAGAATATACCTATTGCGTCGCAAGAATCCCCCCATATGCTATATATATGTTTAATTAGTTCCGAAGCAGCATCAGTTGTTGAATATCCCTTTCTAAAACCAAACTGTTGACAGTGAAATAGGTTATTTGCTTTAAAATAGGCTTGTAATTGTTCCAGCATAATTTTTTCAAATACTTTACTTAAAGCAGGTAGAATTGATATAGGACGAAAGTTTGTGACGTTATTTTTGTCCCCTGATTTATATAAGGGAACAACTTTGCTCAGTTTCATTAAGTCCGGAAAAACTCCTTCTTTCACACAATGATTAAAAACAAATGCCAAATAGGGGGAAATAATATCTATTATGCTATCAAGAACTTTCACTGACGTTCCCCATAAATCTTCAGTGCTTTTCTTTTTAATTGTCTTGAAAAGTTTTGTTAATACCATGGGATCAACCGCATTAAAATTGAAAACACCGTTGCATTTCTCAACCGTAGAGCACATCAGAGCGTCAGCCTGCTCAGGAGACGATTCAAGATCTTTGGTGGTGTTACTAGCTAAATTTGAGAAGAATTCTTCAAATGTCATTGCGACATCAAAATCTGAATGCACTACTTTACCGTTGCTAAGAAGACTAAACCCTAAATTTTGAGACTTACATTTACCACTTTCACTGTTAATAATTTTCCAAGTCATCTTTGTTTTATTATCTGATCGTAACAATTTAGATTTAATATAGTTTGATTTTGCGGCAATACAAACTTTTTTAAAGATATGTGAATATTTTTTTACATATTCAATAAAATTTTCGTCTTTATTATATTCCCGTATGCCATAAAGCTCATAAAGCCTATCTCTACTCCTGCGTATACCTGTGGTAGCCCAATCACTAAACTTCTTGGTGCTGCGTGTCGAAGTTGTTTTTAACTTAAATGTAAGATTAAATTGTTCACTTATTACATCCGCGAGCAGTTGGTATGCTCCGTTACAGTCAAGATGGCAGAAGTTTATGGATAGTAGTTTACTTTGAATTCCATTTCTAAATTTATTTATTTTGTTGTCAGTTATAGGTCTATACATTATTGATTCTCTTTTAATTTTATCTGTATTCGGGATTGTTATCATTTGCCCGCAGTGGTCTGAATTAAAACAATTAAAAAGTTTTTTATCGAAATAGTTACAGTCACAAAAAATATTGTCTAAGCATGTTGCACTGGTTTTTGAGGTTCGCGTCGGCTCAAGGAACACATTACTTAGATTAAATGACTGGAATAAACTCACTAGCCGAACACTCAAACCTGTCGGATCCATCAAGTCGACGTTGAAGTCTCCACACACTATAATGTGTTTTCTACATTTAGAAGCTACACTTAATGCGTTCTCCATTGCGGATTCAAAATTATCGTAATCACCCGATGGAGGCCTGTAGACACAAATTACTATATACTGCACCAGTTCGACACAAGAAATTTCAGCCACTCGCTCAACAGAAAACTTAGTAATATCTTTACGTTCTTTAGATTGTATGTCAGTTTTCACAATAATCAAAGATCCTCCATGGATGGCATTTTTCCTTGTGAAATAACTTATTAGACCAAAATTAATGAAATTAAATGTCAACTGAGTATTCTGCAGCCAATGTTCTGTGATACACATTAAATGTATGTTGTGGCTATCCAAAAAAATACCTATTTCCATCTCCTTGCTGGAAAACCCTCGAATATTCTGGTGCACAAGATTAATGTTCGTAAGCTTCGCACATTTATTTGGAACATCTTTTGACACGGTATATTGCGGTGGAATAGAGTGAACAGGCTTAATATTATTTTTGACTATGGGAACGAAAAAACTGGGTATCTGACGTGGTGTCCAGTGGTTTGGAATCTATGGTATTATTGATGATCTGCAAGCAATTCCGATCGCAACTAAAGGAATTTAATAATTGTATCAAATCATTAAATATAGTTAAAAATCCTCGCCTGTTCACATTTCCAAGCTGCGAAAACATATCTCTTTCATAGGTCAGGTTGAGATTTGAGTCCAGAATATGACAGATTTTATGCATCACGTTACAATGGTAAAGCAGGTTATTAAATGTCTCGACTCGTTTAATAAATAAAGTGGAATGTTCATTGATTTTAAATGTTGGCAGACAAATAATAATATTCGTGTGGTTAATCTCACTTAGCTGTTGTCGGATAAAGTCAACCAGCGTACAATAATTCGCACTAGTCTTAAAGTCTCTATCGCCGATATATATAACACAAAAGTCATTTAAGGTGAAATCTTGCAGCTTATGTTGAAGATCACGAAACAGTTCGCAAGTGCCGGCACCCGGTGTGAGGTAAACACATGTATTTGAATGTTCTTCTTTTAGCAACTTTATCGCGTAATTCGAGTAGTTGCTTATGACGCACAATTTTGAATGTACCAATGTGAACTCTAATTTTCGTTTTTGTGTTACTACATCATGAATTGGAGCGACATTTTTATCATAGAGGTAACTAATTTCAGAGCTATATTTTTCAGTAGGTTTTACAGCGTTCTTAGATCTTAGTTCTTGTACCAATGACTCCACGTGTGTGATAAGTTGCAATATTTTTCCTTTGTATACCAACAGCTCGTTCTCTAAGTTATGAATTAACCGATTTAGTCGCTGTAACTCCATGGAACAATCTTCATTTTGACAGTTCTCAGATCCACCTGCTGGCGGGGGCGATAGTGAATTCGCGGGGGGAAGACCAACGTGTTTTTCATTGTAAAGCGAGTGCCTCTTTTTTTTACCACATCGGAGTACAGACAAGGAGCTAGTTGACTGGCACAGACTTTTCAAGGTCTCTACTTCCCTTTGAAGCTTTTCTGTATTTCTTTTGAGGCCGTTATTTTCAATACTGACCTCTTCAAGCTGATTTTGTGTCGAAGCGAGTTCAGATGTAAGCCGTTCGACTTCAGATTTCATTTCAAGCATTAACAATACATCATTTGCTGTAAAGTCCATACTTTTTGAATGTTTTTCTTGTGCCTTTAAAGATGTTTGACTCAGGTTAACGCTACTTTCAGAGTCAGAAAAAAAATCAGTGTTTACTTGTGAACATCTTTCCGAGGAATCCTGGTTCGAGATATCAAGGATATTTAAATCGCATGATAGTAAGTTAATATTATCTCTCTGTGGAGTAGAGTTTACAGAGGGCTCAGCATTTTGAATGCTTGTTGGGATTTCTAATTCTGACTGCATATAGGTGTCTCGGGGTTGCGGAACCACCACTGGGTCCCTTGCGCCTTGATGCGACAATGGCGAGTTTTTTGCAGTGCAGGTAAATTCTTGTATCGTAGATTTGGTTTTGTTGTTCTTCCTTAAAGTAATGTTCGAGGTCTCGCATGTCGACCCAGTCGACACGGATGGAGATTTGATTCTTTGAGCACAGGTTTTGCATTTCCAGTTATCTCGTTTTTGGGGTTCAAGGATAGCGTATAATTTCCCAGAGTATCCTGCGCAATCAAAGTGGAGTGATGATTTACACTCTGAGCATAAGGCCGCTTTTCTTGGGTCTACCGCACGTTTACATTTAGTGCATGTAACCATTATCGTATTGTTACTGAGTTTTGATGTTGATTTATTAACAGATGTCATGTTCAATATATTAAATTCGTCGTATTTGTAGTTATATGGGCCTTCTCGCAGATATTAGTAGTATTTTTATACAAATTATAAAAGTTGACTTGCAAGTTTATGCACAGATTTCTTTGTTTTGTACGTTGTGTGCTAAAGGTCGTAAGCGCCGTGCAGATCGCGGCGCTTACGTGTTTTTGTTCGAGCACGACGGCTGCGGTTGGTCCGTGACGGCGTGAGCGCTTAAAGCGCTGCTGTTGTTCCGCGCCGTCTAGTCGACTGCTCTAGCCGCAAGCGCTATAAAGCGCTGTCCCCTTTAAACACCGACCGTTGCTGCTCGTTGCATATCGGCAAAATGCACTTAATTTGTTTAAAACGAATATTCGAATTGTTCACCACTCACTAATCGTATTCTTACGCACTATGTGTCATTTTAAAGCTCGTCTCAATAGCTACACACTGATATGCATCACTTTATGAAAGAAACAATTTTTACACTTTATGGAAATAAAATTAACGGAGGACAATCAATACACTGTTATTGTTAGCGCGGGCGGCGGGGTACTCCAATAAATAAACACGAACAAAAGATGGGCGAGTATCGCCGTGTCTTTTTAATTTACACGGGAGTGCGCATCGGTGAGACCAGTGCCATAAGGCCATAATATTAAAAAAATCTAATGCGAGAGTACCATTAGGTTCATAAGTAGGTCGAAAACTATGGTGGAGTCAGACACAAGCATTTGCACAGAACATTCAAATAAACATAGCTACTTGCAGTTACTATAATTATTGTTTTAGAGCTGTTTTAGCTCTGGTATTTTTTCTCAACACTTGACTAAGTATTATAATAATAAGATTACTTAACCAATGAATATTTTTACCTGGGAATTAAAAAATGGGCCCGTAGAGCAGAAATAACTTTTGTTGTATAATTACTATCACTAAACGTTTAATAAATAAATAGATACTATCTATTTTTATCAGTAACTATTTACAAATTGTGCAGTTTCTGTGCGACAAATGCTAGACGATTTTTTCTATGTTTGCAGTCCTATTAGCTTGAGCTTACGCTGAGAGTTTATTGTAAACTTGCTGTCCAACATCACTCATAACTCACAGCATACCGTACCGAGCGATAAGTCTCCTAACTTGCCTCTAATCAAGGTCCATTCAGACCAAACGAGCATTCGCTATTCTATGTCCCACTCTACGAAATCAACGAATCACGTTTTGTGTAACGATCGAATTTCGTACAGTAGGGGGTTAGAATACCGAATGCTCGTTTGGTCTGAATGCACCTTTATTGTTTGTCCCGTTCAATCTTATCAATATGTTTACAAGACCAAAAGGGACAAAAAATACATAGCGGTTTGTTAGGAGACATTTCGCACACCTAGATCAAAACAGTATTAACTTAAAATTGATGTATTTTTAGCTAAGGGTATATTCCTGATCAACGAATCACGTTTTGTGTAACGATCGAATTTCGCAGAGTAGGGGGTTAGAATACCGAATGCTCGTTTGATCTGAATGCAGCTTTATTGCTTGTCCCTTTCAATCTTATCAATATGTTTACAAGACCAGAAGGGACAAAAAATACATAGCGGTTTGTTAGGAGACATTTCACACACCTAGATCAAAACAGTATTAAATTTAACTTAAAATTGATGTATTTTTAGCTAAGGGTATATTCGTGATCTAGAACGTTCGTAGATCTCAAATATACCCTTAAATAAAAAAAATGAGTTAATACTGTTTTGATCTATGTGTGCGAATTATGAAGAAGGAGACAAGTCTGCGTTAAACTCGCAGCAGCAGATCATAGCCCATTATCATTCGTCGGTTGACAACCAAAACTCACTAAGTAACAAATACCTACTTGAAATAGAGATCTTATCTCAGTTCTGACTCAATACTGACATAAGAGGTTGCTAAGAGTAGTGACAGTTTTTATATATATATATATGAGTTTTGGTTGTCAGCCGACGATTATAGGGAAGAGAAAATATAACATTGTTTAAATAAGAGTCGTCGCACAAAAACAGCATAGTTACTGCCTAATTTTAAAAATAAAACATTCTACCGGAACTTTGGGACTTAGCTGTTTGATTATTTCAGTCGAATCCTATAACATTTGAAGGTTAAAAAAGCGTACCTACACATTAATACACATAATCGTTTTTAGACATTTACCCCTTTATTCATAAGCTGCATTTTAGACTGCTAAAAGTATTGTATAATCCCTTTCGGTCTATAAGGGCAAACTATACTTATCAGCTTGCTAAGTTAGAAGACAAATGAATAAGCAGGTTATACTGTATTTAAAATAAAAATTTCAATGTCAAATATATGCATAAAATTTTAATAGCAGCCATATTTTATAAGTATTATGGACTCGACTATGAGGATATTTAGGTTAGATTTAGTGCATAAAAGTTTTTAATACCATCAGAGTTCCTTTCTATCTGACGGAACCCTGAAACCGTTTTAGTTTGCCATTAAGTAAATGATTACCTTAAAATACTTTCTATTTTACAAAACTATTTCTAGACATGCTGTATGGTTGACATATTTCGTTATTCTGCAGACTTTATCCATACAGAGTTCATTTATAATATGCTGAAATAAATATTGTATCTTGATAATAGTAACGTAATATTAATTGTAATTTAGATATATTTTTTCTCACATATACAGCGTTTGTGTACCATCAATTGGAACCGAGGGCATTCAGTAGTACGTCAAAGTGACTTTATAACCAGATTTACACTTTTTAGGTTTCACGGTATGCGTCAGTTTATGTGAGTGAAAATCACAATCAAAAACTGACACATACTATGAATATTAAACCGAAACATGTCGCGCGTAATGTCTAAATACACGTGAGTTTAACCGTTTAGTTTACATTTAAAATAACACTAAAATTTACAAATACTATACATCAATCGGTGATCACATTCGTCCTTTACCAAAGAAATAAAACATTTTCATTTTTAAGCTAAATTTTATACATAATGGATTTATCTGGCATCAAGCTACTTTATTACATTGAACTGTTTCAAAAATAAAATATTCCTTTAGGAAATAGACATTTATATTATAACTCAGTAAAATTAACCAACGTTTTTTTCATGAGCCAAATAAGGTCAGTCCGGCATCTTTTATTTTGAAGGAAAGTCCGTCATATGCGTCTTATACTGTTCAATTAGGATAGGAAATCAGTTGGTAGACGGACTTTCCTGATAGACGGTCTTACCCGAATTGACCTTATTGGAAAAAAATCCAAACTTCGATATTTGATTTTTTGAGAAAAATACGGGAATTATTTTATTTAATAAATTATGAATGGCAAGATTGGATATTAAGTTCTTCGTTCATTCATTCTAGATTATTGCTTCTGAAAGAGCAGAAATAACATCGTCCCTGATAAGACATAATTGTAGATAAACTACATATCAAGTGTTAATGTAATGAAAGATCACACATCATCAGTTCTAAAGACAGTAGTACATTATTCTGAATTTAGAAGTATAACCTAACCTGTTAATGAACAGATAAAATACTCGTAAGAGTTTATATTTAAACTACAAAATTGTGATGTTAGGTAGCGGAATAAGTCTATATCTAAAAAGATTAAAATAAATATTTCTACAAAATTATACATAAACAGTCTTTTTACAAATAAATAGACGACTAAACCGAAACTTAATATTTATAATTTTAGTAGATATCTACACCTTATTATTTACTATATTTAGGCGTTTTATATAGGGCCTGCTTCGGAATCCCCGGAAAAATATATCCGCCAAATATTTTTTTTCATTATTTTTTATTCCAGGCATATACAAAAAGGACTGTTATCATTTCAGCCATAAGACGTCCACTGCTGAACATACTCCCCTTTGGACCTCTACAAACACCGGTCGGAAAAGACCTGCGTCCAGCATCTCCCGGTCAAGAGCAAAGAGGATTAGCAAGCTGAAGTGGACGTAGTAATGCAAAAAGGAACCAATGCACACGAATTTGTCATTTCAAAGATTTAAGGTGTTAATTAGAATTAAAAATATACGTGGTTTGGTACCGTTTTGCATAATTACATCCAAGTATTAATGGGAAGGCCGCATCGCTAGCACAGCAGTATGCTTAGCACTTGATACGTCAGTATGTCACCGCGAGATAGATTTTCCATCTTTTACTAACTATATGAATAAAAAAGGGATGGATAGTCTATCTCGCGGCGACATACTGTCGCACTAATGCTAAGCATATGCTACAGCTACTTGTGCTAAGCATACAGATGGCCGATGGGGTCCAAAAGTGAAAGAAAGAAAGAAAATTTAACATTTATCTGACTGAAATATTCTATTAAAGGACGGTAAAACAGGCCCTTGAGGAAATAATAGTGTAGGCAGCTAGTTAGCCATCAGTCATTTTAAAATTTAGATTTTTAGTAAATTATTTTAAAATTAGGCGGACGATTAAGCCAATTGAATTGTCTTGCACTTAAGTTGTGGCTATTTTTATATCTATAAGGCTCGACTTTACTTTACTGAGATACTATTGTCAAATCACTATGGACTTTTGACATTACTGTACGAGAGTAAGCGTTATTTTACGAATGAAGTTCAGTGAAATCGAGCCTTACATGGATTATGAATGTACTAAATAGGTTAAGATATTAAATATTCTTGAATTATATTTTCAATACGAGAATCAAGTGTAAAGTGACGAAGTTATGTTCAACATAGGATGATCAATCGTTAAAAAAAGGATCTAAAATCTATTATTACATGAATAAACCAGTAACTAAGATAAATTTTAATATCCTATCAAACTTTAAGTGGCACTTCATAAGCGTGTGACAACCCTATCTAGCGAAATTTTCGTTCTAGTCGAAACTTATCTTCCTCCTCGCTCCGCTATCGGTAGCCACCGCATCGCTTTTTCTCTTTCTTAACGCTGGCAGATCCTTGTCAGGTTTTTCCTTAGGGGTGGTCTCGTTTTCTAATTTCATTTCGACACAGTCTTTGTCTTTTTCAATATCCATGGTGTTTGGTTTAAAACCGATCCAGTTCTCGCCATCGCGGGAGGACCAATCCCAATCGCCTGGTAACGCAGTCTCGGTAACAAAGTCGAAATTGTACTTCTTTGTCATAGCGGCTTGATCTCTGAAACAAATGAAGACTTACTTTAGTGACATCGTCCTAGTTTGCAGTCCAGTAACACAAGTTGTCTTATGATTATATCATTATAATGTAGTGTGTTCATAAAATCATTCTGAGCAATACGTCATCATTACATTTTCTTAAAAGTGAAAACATAAACACAATTACGAGCATTTATCAAATAGTTTGTACATTTGGACATGTCTTCGATTTAGATAAAAATTGGTAGGCTGGTACAGTCAATGACCAAGACGCACCACATTTTCCAAAATGTCCCAAAATGTCTGTATGAAACGTTCCTGTTTTGTCACCGAAATAGTTATTGGACAATAAAGTAAAGGCCGTACAAACTTCCTGGGACATTTTGGGAAATCTGGTGGATCTTGCTTAGCATCATGACTCTGCCAGCCAATTGTTATCAATATTGATAACGTGATATAAATGTACAAGCTTTTCGAGAATTGCACTTTAAGTAAGTCTTCAAACCATACGGAAATAATTGTTGAGATACTTCAGCCTCCGTAGCCTAGTTGCTATTGGTAGTGACCATGCCTACGAAGCTGGAGGTTCCGGGTTCGAATCCCGGCGAGGGCATTATTTGTGTATTTATTTATCACAAATATTTGTTCCTTGGTCATAGCTGTCTATGTATTTTTAAGTATCTATATGTATCTATCTAAGTATTATATATATCGTCGCCTGGTACTCACATCACAAGCCTTAATTTACACAAGCTTACCGTGGGACTAGGTTGATTTGTGTAAGATGGATCAAGATATTTATTTATTTATACTTAATAATCTACCGTTTAATTTTTTGCTCGTGTTTCAGGGCTCATGTATAATATTTTTAACTCACCTTGCTATGGATTCCTGTAACACATTAGTGCAGTTGTCGATTCGCGCTTCATCTTCTAAATGTGCTTCGGCGAAGAGGCGCCGGCGCACCGGGTTATGGGGGGAGATACGACGCATGATTCTTGGGTGTGGTGTAGTCTGAAACAAGCGGAAAGCTGGCTTCAAAACTTTGTGGAGAGTTTTTTAATTTTTTTTTTAAATGGGTTTACTCATGACCACAGACTAGCCGAGGCCAAGAGACGCGGCCTACGGTGGAGCAAGTTCGCTCAGAAGGTGCCTGTTCATCCTTGACTTGAAGGCTGACGGGTTATATGAACTCGGAAATATAGACGGCCAACCAGTAAAAAAGACAGCAAATTCAAATTTTCTATGAGCATACAAATCTCGAAGCCTACATTGTTTGAATTTGCCGCCCTTTTCTAATGGCTGATTGGCCAGCGTAAAATACTGAAACTCTATAGGGCGAAAAGGACATACACAATATGCATACATCATCAGCAATGCTCGGCGGCGGTGAGCTGTTTTCATACTAAATGTCACGTGATATACTAATGTCATTGCTCATCAGGCTTTTTAACGGACTTAGAAAAAGGAGGAGGTTATCGATTCGACTGATTTCTCGAACGGGTATAACCCAGAAATTGTCCCGTAGCACCAAGTCGGGGTCTGATGATGAGATCTTGGAGAAATCGGCTGAGGTTTTAATTTTTCTTATTTCGTATTTATTATGTCCACACCACAACGCATCTCAGATATCAAAAATTCAAGAGTTTATTTACTTTAGTGCAGACGGGACGATTCAGGAATATCTTTTCGATTGTTGTATGCACAAAGACTCGTGCAAAAACAATTGTATAGTGGTCCCTAAATCTATATTCTCATACAAATGTGGTACGAATACAAATACCTACAGAACTAATGTAGAGTCCTATTCTCAGACTTCTCAGTAATGAAGATTACATTTTTGGTGCGATTTTTTCACTTTTAAGAAAATGTAATGATGATGTATTGCTCAAAATGATTTTATGAACACACTACATTATAATGATATCATCATAAGACAACTTGTGTTACTGGACGGCAATCTAGGACGATGTCGCTAAAGTAAACACTTCAGCATTGTCAGCCACTAATTGATTGCACAAAGCTATTTGCGGCAATGCAATTGGTCTATATTTAGCGTGTTCCAAATGGAAGTTTTAGTGTAACAAGGTCTCATGTAAGAGGCAAAAGGAATTATTAGTCGGGCGCATGTGGCTTTCTTCTAATAAGACGTTTGGACGAGCCCGCTTCGCTGCGCAGGATTTGGGCCACGGATCGTATGTCAGTGACAGTGGTCATACCACAAATGAGGTGTTATAATATAAATGATCTCTGTTAATAATGGTTGACCCTTTGACCATTTGACAGCTCTGTTAAAGCATTCAATTTCGAACCTTACGAATTTGTAAATTGATTTGGTTTCGTTTTTTATATGACGGCAAATATGTTGCCAATACCCATTAAAGAGTTAAAGAGTCATAGGCATGGAAAAGATAAGGTACATTTCGCTGGCTGTGTCACTCAACCTCCTATAATGGCTTATGAGGTTGTGTCATAAAAATATATTTCTGTACAAAATACATACAGTTCATATAAGAGGTTGGAGTCATACACTCTGGACATATGAGGTTGAGTCACACAACCATCGATTCACTCTAATCTCCCTGTGGGTATTGTAAGAGTCGACTGGATCGAATTGCAGAATATCTATTCGTTTATAGAATTGAACAAGAGCAGCAGTAGCATCATCATTTAGGTGTTTTAGACAATTTTTTTGGGGTTGATCTAAATACCTTCTAGATACTCGTATTTAGTAGGTACTTTAAGAATCCATAGATATTACAGGTTCACAAATACATATTTCCTGCGACCATATTATAAACATGGACATCTAACGCGAGTTCAAAAATGCTCCCAAAATCAATTGTGCAATTGAGCCCAGGTGGGTAGAAATTAGCGCTTTTCTTAACACCGCGCATAATGTGATAGGTATATCGGCGCAACATATTTGACAAATGCGAATAGAATATACCCAATCAAAACTTTAATGGATCAACCACACAACTATTTTAAAGTTTAATATAGGATAAAACAGAAATTCATTATTGTGAGGTATTGAAGACGGGGCGTTATTTGTCAACGAAATTTCAGAACCGTTTTTAAAGGCCATTTAGTATGGCGTGCAGCTTCTATGTTTTATTTATTAGCGTATTTCATAACAATATCATAAAAGGGCCATCGACTCGGATGTTGCAAGTGCACATTCACTAGAAAATCTGCTGCTTGGTCGCCAATTAACATATAAATTGTTATTACATATACTTAAATTCTATGAAGCAATCACGTCCAATAAAAACCCATTCCAAAATAGATCATCTTCTCTAAGCTCCAACATTCTAATTCTAATGAGAGTTCTCTTAAATGGTCGGAAACCTCAAAAAGTTCAACTATGCGTTATTAAAACCCGTAACGCCATAATTCGAAATTTTAAAACGAAGTATATTACTAACGCTACTTATCCTCGTATCTCACGCAATCTGAAACTCTTATCATTCTGAAATTAAAGTTCAATATAGCCTTTGAAATATACTTTGAGCAGTTCCGACCTTTTAAATATAAGGGCCGGAATTACTTTTCGTAGTGTTACGGTTAAATTATGCTCGTAATATTTGTAGCTTGTAATCTAATGTAACACATCTAATTGCGGTGTGGAAGGTGTTTAATGGTTTAGAAGAAAATTAGGGCGCCCGTATTCTGATATTTCTAAAGATGTGGAAGAAAAATCTACCTACGTAGAGTACGTAGAGATAGATACAAATTACAAATGGTGTAGGTATAGCCAGAAGGCCGAGTGTAGGTATACAATTTCATACAAATGACGATGAAAACGTAAACGCGATCAAGACGTTTTTTATAAGTTATTACCTACACTCGGCCTTCAGGCCTGTTACCGCGAATACCGAAATACGCAAATTTCAAGGATTTTTCTCTGTCACTCTGATAACGCATTCATTGGAGTGCCAGAGTCAAATCCTCGTAATTTACGAACTTCGGTGTTCGCGGTAGCAGGCCAGTAAGGCTATGATTTAACCTTTCGCATGCTTAGGAGTAGATTTGAGGTCCTACCGCGAATCACGAACGAAGTCTCTCTTTCGCACTCGTGAATTCGTACATAAGTGTAACAGAGAGGCAACACTTCGTTCGTGGTTCGAGGTACATCACAATTTGAGTTCATGAAACAGACGTCGAAGTCTAGTTTCGATTGCTCTGCTTATCGCTTCCACAATACGAAATGCGTTTTTTGTACACAATTACAGTTAAGGCCCTGGTCTCACCGCGAGCTACTAAGCTATGAACTATTAGCCAATATCAGCTATTAGCGTATCTTTTGTTCGTGTTTATAGCCATAAACACGAACAAAAGATACGCACTCCCGTGTCTCTTTTATTTACATGGGAGTGCGTATCTTTTGTTCGCGTTTGTATTGTAGCCGATAGTTCATAGCTGGGTAGCTCGAAGTGAGACCGTGCCTAAGTGCTTGTTACATTCCTTTAGTTAATTACTTATTTATAGTAGCAACTAGATAACAACATACCGCGATATCGCTACATCATTTCTATGCGTACGCGCATATTCATGAAGGGCATTAGGGCGCATCGCGTGTCCATCTTCACGCGCCTTCGTTGCGTTCACAAGCGAACAGGCCTACTACCGCGAAAATCGAAATTCGTAAATTTCGAGGATTTTTCTCTGTCCCTCAAACGAAGGCGTCATTAGAGTGAGAGAGACATATCCTCGAAATATACGAAGTGTTGCCACCCTGTCATATTTACGTACGAATTCACAAGTGCGAGAGAGTGGCACCACTTCGTTCGTGGTTCGCGGTAGGGCCTCAGTGTGCTTACCATGAGCTCCCGCCGTGATATTAACGCGTACTTGCTTTTTCTGGGATTTGGAACTTTTAATATAATTTACATTCAGAGTCGCGCGCTCTTTCGTCCCTGATGACAGAATTTTTCCAAAGGCTTTTTTTCCACTTCGTTACCATTTTGTCATACATTTTGTATGAGGGCCACGGAATGGAAAGTTAAGGAAGGCTACAGTAGCTGTACCATGAGTTTTCAAGGATCGGTTACGTTAGGTTTTACTCGATACGTAAAGCATTATATCGCGTTCGCACTTATTTATTGGAGCGAGCGCGATGGTCTGTTTTACGTACCTATCGAGTAAACAATAGACAGATTCCAAGTTAATATTTTAATATAATTATAAATATATTGAAAAAAGATAAGATACGGTTAACAAAAAACGTGGTCTACCACTTTCAAACATTATGACTATTCGATATAGTCGAAAAGTCGTAGACCACAATTTTGTTGTCTGTACAGTCTTACATGACATGACATTTCAACAGAGTTTTACACTATGCACCAATTTGCAGCTCACTTAACACTTGAACATATTCTACCGCACCAACGCCAAAATGATCTCTATTTCACTTCTTTAACACTCACATTCTAACGTGAAATGTAACGATAAAGGGCAAACCTGAATAGAGGCTCTATAACGGCCCTAACCGGTGCTAATCTGAGGTGCTAAAAACATACTGCATTTTGTAACTCATTTCATCAGTTCCATGCGGATAATGAAGTTGTAATAATTGTTTTCATTTCTCAAATTACATCATCATCACATTATCAGCCTATAATCTATTGCTGGACAAAGGCTCCTATTTTAGAATTATAACTAACGTGAGACAAACACATTATCTAAGCGTATGTGTTTGTCTCACGCACCGCAGTAGTGTGTCCACTCCTAATGATGATGGTGCTGCCCATCATCAATCTTACTGAATGCATTTAAATGTTCTAAATCTCGAGTCTACTGATAACCCCTAACAAACAAGAAGCAAATAGGCCATTTTGGAATCTTTGTCCCTTTAATTATATGATAAAAACAAAGCGCAACGGAAATTGAGTCATTATGACATTCAGTATTCAGTATGAGCGCCATAGGAGTTAATTTAGAAAAACTCATTAACAAAAAACCGGCCAAGTGCGAGTCGGACTCGCGCACGAGGGGTTCCGTCCCATTATCAATTTATTGTATGGGAGTCCCCTTAAATATAAATTTTATTCAACTTTTTATTATTTGCTGTTATAGCGGCAACAGGCATACAGCATTTTGTGAAAATTTCCACTGTTTAACTATCACGCTTCAAAAGATAGGTACTGCCTGGTGACAGACGGACAGACAAACAGCAGAGCCTTAGGAATTTTATTCTTCCCATTTTATTATTTGGCTGCGTAACCCTAAAAAACACAGAACGTCATCAGACTCGTATTCACACATCCTCTCATTGTCTGACAGGCGTTTATTAAACAAAGGATTACGAATATACTAAACGGCGCCGATGGACGAGTGACGAATGCCGTTGTGTAAACAGGGCATGTTAATGCAGATGGAATAATTAAACTATCGGCGATATGAATAATGACTCTCCCCGTGGGTGAAGTCTGACTGACTAATTATTTATCGAAGAATGTTGAGCAGCAGCATCATAATATAGTGGACACACTACTGCGATCGAAAACCCGCTTGCCCAGCGTGGCGATTATGGGCATTTAACTCCTAATGCAGTGGCAATGGGCAGGGGCAGCCTACATTACACGCGGAGCAGATGGCCGATGGGGTCGAAAAGTGCTCGAGAGGAGACCATGGTTTGGCAAACGCAGTGTAGGACGATGACAGATGACCTTATGAAGATCCTATCAACAGTATTACCTATCAACAAGATTTTGCAAACAATTTGATTAGTGTTTTAGTGCGGAATTAGACTATTAAAGTTGCAATCAATATAAATCGTGGACAATTTTAATAATATACAGGGTGCCCATGAGAAAGGGGAAAAACTAAACAGCATATTCCTGATCCTATTTTAAGACTACAATGTCATATACACTTTTTTGGATTTCGCCTAGTTTCAGAGTTATTACCAATTGAAGAAATATATTATTTCAATGTGAGAAATAATACCTTCCAAAATGAGGTTTTTAGAAAAAAAATCATAAAAACAATTTTAAATGCTAGTTTTATGAATAACATTTTAATTTAACCAAAATACGTTCACAAATTAAAAAAAATTGTGGCAAAATTTCCTCATGTATTTAATTTTTTTGGCCTCAGAAATGCGTACTTATAATTATTCCATTTCCTCATGGGCACCTTGTATATATACATATATTACTCTAATATTTATATACGAACTTTAGTGACTATTTTCTTTGGTTCGCTTCATTCAGAATGCTATTTTGGATTTACGTGTCATTCATTAACTCCAAGTCACTAAAAAACCTCATTTCTTACGCCCTTTGCTCTGCTATCCAAAACTGGAACTCACAAATACATACAATACAATACAATACTCTTTATTGCACACCTCGTAACATAAAAAAGAAAATAACAAAAAAATTCGAATCTTAAAGGTAGAGGTAACACAACATGTGGTCTTATCGCTAAAAAGCGATCTCTTCCAGACAACCTTTGAGCAATGAGACAATGCAACCAGTAAAAAAACAATAGGTAGGTGATACAAGACATGAAATAAGGAAATTAAATAAACAAATTATAAATATTAGATGCCATATACCAAAGAAAAACTTCTTTGGTATATGACATCTAATATTTATAATTTATATAGTATTAAGTAGTGTGACTACTGGGGAAAAATAAAAAGTACAAATCAAAATATTTATTTAATAAATAATTTGATTAGTGTTTTCGCAATACATTAAATAAACAAGTTTATTAATTACGACACGTTAATAAATATACACATATAACTACATAATTCGATTGTAACATTTGAAACATCACGACAGAAAGTCTTTCCCAAGGACTCTTGGCCGTTGAACTGATCCAGTGACCAACGCTGTAAAGGATGTCTGCCGTCACGCGTCAGGAGGCTCGTTATGGACTTTTACTCTCTGGCAGATGAAAGTTATGGCTTTTAGTGAAACTTTTTCCTTCCGATTTAGACACGTGATTAACTGTTGCAGGAATGACACTGTGGTAATATCGTAGCATTCGTCAGATCTGTTCAGTACGCCAGGAGAAGACGAAAAAATCAGTAATATGCGTATGAGAGTCATGCTGAAAGTTTCTAGATAATAGAAAACTGTATTAAATATGCCGTTTTTGTTTTAACTATTATCGCCTTTCTTAACTCTTTATTATAATGTTTACAAAATTTTAATACAATTGAACCAACATTTAAAGCTCACAGCCCATTTTTCTTAGGTCACATTTTATATCAATCATTTTATATCATTTTATCCGTCAAATGTTGCTAATGTCAGTGTCAGAAGTGTCAGTGTCAGGGGATGCGTTCCAAAATTATAATTTAATTTAACAGTGCGAACGACGTTTCAGTGTATCTTATGTTATTGTATTGTTTAATATTCTGTTTCCGTTTCTGTATTTTAATTTATGTATTTAAGTATGTGTATTAGAATAAGTGTCAGACGTGCGTGACCTCACAAACGGCCCCAATGGAAGACCAGCGCTGGGCTGTAATTACAGGCCCCAGCTTTATGCTGAATTGGGGACCGTTTTGTGGCATAATTTGTTTCTTGTCCTTTTAAATGTGTATCTTGTAAAGTCTTACCTATGTGTCACAAATAAATATTTTTTCTTTCTTTCTTTCTTTCTATATGAAAATTTTCTTTTTTCGGAATTTTGTATGAAAGATTTGGATAGTCTATTGATACTATAGATTTTTTAAGGAACATTTTTTATATTAAATTATTTTCTTGTGTGTTGCATGGATACCTAAAATTGTCTAAATTTCCTGACATACATTTTTTTATGAATTCTGTATGACTTACGACATTAGGGCGATTTGAAATTAGGGGACGCCTATTAAAAGATGTTGATCTCTATAATCATCCATAAGAAAAATTCGGAAGCAAAACAATTTGTAAAAACTACTACGATCAGTTGTACAAGAACTGGGCTTTGTTACCCAATAAGAATCTACATAAGCTCAATTATGCTTCATCGTTGAGTAAGGCCATATTGAAAGTAGTGTAAAAACGCTACAGAATAACAATTTTAAGTAACATTCGTAAAATCACCCGACACATTATTTTCAAATGGCATGAAATCCTAAAATACAGATGTTAACCAAATAAATTACACCTTAAAAAAAATACTAAAGAGTTATATTTTCAGAAAATAATTGTTTCTATACCCAGTGATTTCCAAGTGGCTCAGTCTAGAAACTTTCAGCATGCCCCTCGTATTAAGCATTATGGTATTTTATTATTTTGACTATTTAATATTATGCTTAATTATTTATGCCAAATCCGTTATACGAATTCATATTAGGATTATTAATATTAGGCATATTAAATGGGACCCAATGTAATCAAATGTAAAGGATGTTCTCAATTCAACTGAATATTTCTTTGTATGTATTTCATTCAATATCTTCGGGAATCCTAAACCAAGTACTACTACTAGTAATTACTCCGTGAAGATAGCATTTGCAAGTGCCGAAATATCGGGTGCTCAATAATTGCAATTTACATAGTAAACATACCGTTTAAGTCATAGGTACTAATAATGTAAATGACCATCAAGTTAACCTAAAAACTTAGGTATATCGTATGAACCGATTTGCAAGTATAATTTTTGAACGAACGGGTATTTATAACCCCGAGATGGTCCCGTTTTCACAAACTCGGGATCTTGGAGAAATCGGTTGAAGTCGGTTTTTTTTTTTATTTGGTGATTATGGACTAATCATTTTCTTATTCCATTGCACACCTACTTGAACACACCATTTATTTTATCAAGCTGCCTAAGGCACTGATATCACCGCGAGCTACTAAGCTATGAACTATCGGCTATAAACACGAACAAAAGATACGCACTCCGGTGTTTCTTTTATTTACACGGGAGTGCGTATCTTTTGTTCGTGTTTATAGCCGATAGTTCATAGGTTAGTAGCTCGCGGTGAGACCAGTGCCTAATGTTGTGTAGTTTTAGAACCCCACTAAGGCACTGGTCTCACCGCGAGCTACTAAACACAAACAAAAGATACCTACTTTCGTGTAAAAAAAAGAGATATGGCGATACTCGCCCGGCGGTGATAGCTGATAGCTGGGCGAGTATCGCCGTGTCTCTTTTATTTACACGGGAGTGCGTATCTTTTGTTCGTGTTTATAGCAGATAGTTCATAGCTTAGTAGCTCGCCGTGAGACCAGTGCCTAATGTTGTGTAGTTTTAGAACCCCACTAAGAATACTTATTCCTAGAAACGACATAAACCGTCGCAGGCAACTCGGAAGCAATCTATATTTGGACAACACTATAATTTGCACGTGCGGTGCGCTGAAGAATTTATTGAATAGGTTTTGAGAAAACGACGTTCGTGATTTCGGGTTTGGCCCCATAGTAAAAGTTGTTTAGTATGATCTAAACATTAATGGGTTTCTTTCTTGGCTCTACGAGGTGATACATACTGTACCTATACACCGTGTTTTCATTGATTTCCGTTAAATTAAAGGGAAGCTCACTTAGGTCAAAAAATATCAATTTCTCTAAGAAACTAGTATCTTAACTCTTGCTGTTATTGAGTTATTAAGAAAATAATTTTAATGACTGAACAAGTGTATTGCAACCTTTATTACATCCTATTGAAACTTATACATGTGCCGTCAGCAGCCGTCCCGTCAGTCGCCTGAGATCTTATTCTTAAGGTTCTCAATTATTATGTATGAAAACGAAAAAAAAAATTTTTACGAAATAAACAAAAGCCGATATACCAACTGCAAATTTTTGAGCAAGTTTATTGAGGTTTTTAGGTCCTAATCATAATTCCAATTAACGTACTCGAATTTTCTTCTCGATATCTATATTTTATAAACACCATTCGACACATTACATTAAAACTGACGGTAAGTTCGCGACTTCGCGAAGCTATAAGAGTGCGCAGGGGCACTAATTGGGCCGCGCACGCGCTCAACGACTCGCTTCCTGCGAGTGCATCCGAAACTGATACCCTTTGTGTTTTATTGGGACGGTACATTTTATTTAAGTACCTTCTATCAACAATTATGTCTGTGACAGCTAAGTATGAACAACTGTCCGCAAAGATATTGTCGGATTAACAATTACCTACTCGTAGATATCAGAGTTTTATGACTGGGGAGGTATGAGTGGTATGACTCTTAACTGGAGCTATCTAATCATCTTCGTAGATATACAGGGCCCATTCAAATCGGTCAGTATAGGAAAATCTATAACTATAAGACTATCTATATCATGGATTTTAATAATAAGGAAAACTGCGTTGATAAATATGGAAAAAAAAAACTTTTTTCTTAAGATTTACACAATAAACACCTAGTAAAATAAATTTAAGTACGTGGAAACAATGAATTCCATTCATTTTAGACATCATGTTTCTTAAAGACATTTACTGCTTAAGACCTATACAAACGACATCTCAATAGAAATGGTGTAAGTTTATTTTTTTGAAACAACCAGGTTCGATTCCCTAGCTGGGTATAGTGTTTTTTTTTTCAAATGTATGAATGCAGTTTTTCTATTTATCTAAATCAGTGACATGGTTCCTAAGAACAAAACTTCGTAAGTATGTCTTATAGTTTCAGACTTTCCCATACTGACCGATTTGAATGGGCCACCTTGTATATTATGTAGGATTTGTTACTTATAAGGACTCCTCATAGCAGACGTAGATCTAAGGGGTAATGGGGGAACTTAAATTTATAAATTAATCTAACTGGCGAAAGGCGGATATAGGAAACCTAGGTACTAAAGCTCCAAACGCGGAATAAAATTATTTTGAAAACATACCTTAGTTCATTAAAGGCTATAGCTGGTAACTGGTAACTTGGAGCTTAAAAACTCTAGACAGGAAAAAGATCGACGCTTTTGAGATGTGGTGCTGGAGGAGGATGCTCAGGATCCCATGGACTGCATTTAGAACAATCGAGTCAATATTGCAAGAGCTGAATATTACCAAGCGGCTTTCAACTATTTGTCAGGAGAGGATACTCAGAATCTTCGGGCATATCATACGTTCTAATCAGCACACTCTCCAAAATAACATTATTCTCGGCAAAATCGAAGGCCGACGCTCCAGGGGTGAAATACCGATAAGGTGGACGGACACCATGAAGAAAGCTTGTGGTTCCATGCAAATGGCAGTCCATATGGCCCTAGACCGTGTCAAGTGGAAGAATTGCACTGTTGGTCACGATCCTCAGCCACGAGGGAGCGACTGAGAAGAAGATAGCTGGTAATTAAGGACATAAATAAAAGAGATAATTTTTCATCTAATTAGCGTTAATAAAACGAAATGCAACAATTATTTCAAAAAAAAAATTACAGTAAGGTCAAAAAGCTAAGTCCGGCATAATTTTATTTTGAAGGAAAGTCCGTCATATGCATCTTGTACTGTTTAATTAGGGTCGGGAATCATTTTTGGTAGACGGATTTTCCTGATAGACGGTCTTACCCACATTGACCTTAGCGCCTCTCAACTACATAATATCGCAATTGCAACCAAAGTACTTTTTAAATGAATCCTATTTAGCACTCCCAAGTCGCTTATATTCACACACCCACCGCTACTTAATAAAAATGACAACGCGAAGTCCAAAAATACGAAGAGTGAAGTTGAAACAACTTTTATTTTCAAATCAGAACACATGCATAAATAGAAAAAAACAACTGCAAGAAAAAACAATCCCGTATCTTAAAAGGGCAAATAAATCAATTTGATAAACAGTTTGAACTCGGGTAGAACGCTGTGGGGGAATTTTGAAAATAGAACGTTTACAACCTCAAAAATGACGTAAAGGAGATAACTTTTTACATTTTGAAATCTGTATGCTCGTGATATAAGGTTCAATTTTGTCTCATTTAGCTGTATTTCTGCACCTGAAATGCGGGAACTGCAACCGCTTGATTTGAAACGATACATTTTAGTCATTTTAGACTTAAAACCCATTCAGTTGAGAGACCGGAAAGCAATTTCAACTTTAGCATTAATGAAGCTTAAGTTCATAACGCAAGTAGCTAATATACCTTTAATATTTATTCTGTTTCGGTTTTTGCAAAGCAGTGGTGACAAGTACAAAAATAGAACATGATCGCTAGGTTCGAAGGCTAGAGTGGAGACTGAAAATACAAGTATTTTCGATAATTTGACATACATCTAAGTATCCAAATGTCGTAAGTGTCTGGAAGAGTTCGCACTGCATTGTCGGTCTGTCCATCTTTCATTTTAATGTCAATCAATTTATAGCAAGTAGCAACTGCAATTAGCTGATTGGCGCGAACTATTTTTCCCCTCACTAGCTCGTAAAGCGCTCGTTTATCGTTTAATACGAGCGGGTAAAAACGCTTTTTACACACTTGTGAATAAAGTAATTTGACATTGCTCTAATTCCTATAGCCTCCTACTGCCTAGTATAAGTGGATCTGTATGACCGTAGTAAACATGGGCAATCGGAGCTCACATGTTAAATTGGTCGTTCTCATGGGTGACTTTGTAAGCCATTAGTAACTCTATTCTACGATACGTTTCGACATTGAGTTTTAAATGGTTTCTTTAAGTTAATTTACATTTGGATGAGATTTGTAATCATATTTCCTCGCGATAGTGAGGGGAAAAAAGTTGTATTACACTTGGCGGCAAAGTTTGTTCAACTCTCGTGCCTTGAGACCTTCGCAATGCTCAAGATTCCAGTTTTTGAACCACTCGCTACGCTCGTGGCTCAATTTTGGAATCTTTCGCTAGCTCAGGTCTCAATATTGGCACGACAGTTAAACAACAACTTTGCCCCCTTGTATAATAAATAACTATTGTAAAATAGAGATACACTTCAAAAGAAGATGCGAAGAATAATAAAATTGTCTCTAGTGGTTGAAGAACAATTCTTAGAAAATAAAGTTAAAGCTCTTCAAGTGTATTTGGTTGTACAGTAATGGTGAGTGCGTAGTTTAATTATATAATGGATGCGTTGTTCCTTTAATTATAAGAATTATGAGCAATGTGCGTTTAATTATTATTATTAAGCATGCGATATGGATGTGGTCATAGCTGTGCTTAACTTATTAAATTACTACATAAAATAAATTAATAATTGTAGTCACTCAGCTTGTCTGAATATGTTATATATTGTAAGAAAAGACATAGAATAATAATTAGTATAATTACAATATCGCTCAACGATATTACTGTTATATTATAAGCGTACCTATAACACAGGGGTATGGCTCATTTATTTGTGTTATGAATTATGAATCTTATGAAGATAAATGTTTAGTTACAAGTTACAACGAAGGCCGTAACCAAAAAATGTAATCCTCTTCTTTCATCTAAAAATCTGTGGATGGTTCGACATGATTTTGGCCGGTTTTTAAGTAATAGTAGGCGATCATTTACGCGTGGTCTAATTCATTAGTCGATGCGCTTGCTGCCCTCATCCATTAATCTCGCTGAGCATTACTGGCCCTTAATTACAAAATGACAGGATCATAGACAATTACAATTAAAAAGCATGTTTGTGCAAGTCATAGCAGCTGGCCGTTACAATTTTACATTGTTGGTAAGAATGGTATGTAATAAATAATCGTACATTTGATACGAAAATAAACTTGTAGACTGATTGATTAAGCACAGCCAAAGCATACAAAATCAAGTACAGACAAAAAAATAGTGCAAAAAAGGTAAATATGGCACTAATAGTTAAAGACTGTCCACGAAAAAAATGTGGTCGTGCAGAATTATGTTAAATCTTTTAAATTACCTAACGTGTATTTTTGTGGAACGTGAAACTTCAAGCAGATTTGTC
>JALPQI010011133.1:0-44306 GCA_025490895.1 Thaumatotibia leucotreta | reverse complement strand
GTTGGGTGTTACCGGGAACGACCCATCTCTAACGGTATGTCGCCGCAAGAAAGCCTCCCTGTCTTTTACTATCAATATTAATAAAATAGGGACGGATAGTTTATCTCGCAGCGACATAGTCTCACATCCATCAGAGCCAAGCCTATAGAGAGATAAAATCAATATCATGTTTTTCTAAGCTTGAATATGCTTCCAGCCGAGAGAATTACAAAATGGCGTAAATTGTCTGCGCGGACCCGCCTTAAGTCCTCATAATCCGATTATGGCGTTTACTGAAGGCTCCAATTTGTGAGGCAAATCTTTACACCTTACTTCAAGTGTTGTATAAGAAATGTTGGCAGTATAGCGCTTCATCAACACAAAAAAAAAATATCACACTTGCAATGACTTGTTTAAATTCAATTATTTATTAAAAATCAGATTTATTTATTATACAGTTGGATCTACACTTGTTGTCTTACGTAAGTTAAGGTGGGATAAGATGGAACGGTTTTTTAATGGGGCAAGACAAAAAGCTACCTGTATACACTGTGCCAGAAGGACGACTTTTTGTCTTACTCCATTAAAAAAACTGTTTCATCTTACCTCACGTTACCTTAAGTCATGTTGGACGCGGAAGTTTCTATCGAATTTGATTTGTAATGGAATTTCAGACTACGTAGCTCAGCAAATTACCGAATGTAACCTTCCTTGGACAAGTAGCGCAACATTTCATTTGGCATTTATCCGTATGCCTTTAGCTACGAACAAATAAAACATGGAAGCCGCACGCCATAGTAAATAAATTGCCTTTCAAAAACGGCCCTGAATTTTAGTTGACAAATGTCACCCCCTCTTTAATGCATCACGGCAATGAATTTCAATGTAAACCTATAAAATGTTAAACCGCCATTTATAAATAGTTGTAATTGGTGCATCAAACTTTTGATTGGCTATATTCTATAAACATTTGTCAAAGGTGTTGCGCCGAAATATGCGCGGTGTTAAGAAAAACGCTATTTCCTGCTCATCTTCTTGGGGGCATTTTTGAGCTGGGGTTAGACGTCAATGTTATATAATATGGTCGCAGGCTTTTAGGTACAAATATACCTACGCAGCCTGCGCGCACGACGAGTTTATATACTGACGCTAGTTTTACTGTGTTGTCGTGTGAGGGCTTAGTTGTTGTAAAGATGTTTTAGGATGTAAGGATAAAATTAGAGTCGGGTTACGGTCGTTTGAGATGGATTTAAGAATACTTGAGTTATTTCTTAATACGACACCAATCTTTGTGTACAATGATGTTTACAATACGTAAACAGTAAATAAATAATGAAATTAATGAATTAGTACGGTCAAATCGTACATTAAACTCGCAAAACATGTAGTAAAGCTGCATTTTTGGTATGTTATTTAGACACCATAGGGCAGTATAAAACCACATTTTGCAAGCAAAAAAAAGTTGTGCTAGCTGCGTTATACGTGAAAAACTGTGAAATTTACTGTCTATTTTCAGTTTCTGATTTTTATAAAAAAAGCCTTACGTTTTTTGACAATATGTATCGGGTAACTTTTAAAGATGAATGAATTTGTAACAAGATGAGATAACATGCATTACCGTAGGTCTTATAGTTTCAGAGATTCGAGACTTCAAATAGTACCCTGTTTAGTAAACTAGATAAAATGTTGAATTTTGCTAACGTTTTTGGTTTAATATCGCCTTACCTAATTAGGCTACGAAATAATTGTCTTATAGCGCAATTAATATTCTTTCATTTAAGGGTAAAATCAGGTCAGTTAACTTTGTAATTGAAACTAAAAACGCGAAATTCAAAAAGCAGGAGGTCCGCTATCTAAGTTTTTCATACAAATTGCAAGTCGTGTTGCAAAGCTGCAATTTTAGTATATTATATAGGCCCTATAAGGACGTACAAAAATGCATATTACAAGAAAAACAAAAAAAGAATGTCTGAATAGGACGAAAAAAACTGAAAAAATATTGGACTTCTTTTACTTTTTGACGTTTAATTAAAAAACTATTATCTTTTTGATACTAATTGCAAAACTTAGAAAGAATATAAAATTTGAAAGGATTTGAGCTACCTTGCATTACCCTAAATTATATAGATTTAGAGATACGACATTTCAAAATGTGCCCTTCATTAAGTTAAGAAAATAAATGCATGTTTTGAAGCCTCGTATACCCCCAACTAGAAGACTTACAGTAATTGTTATCAGCTCAATTTGTTCCAAATTTAATGTAGTTATTATCTACAATTACTTTTTTTTCTTAGCGCGAACGTTTTGCCAATATTTAGTGAATAGCTTTAACGTAACCTAAAATTTGTTTATGTTTTGATAAAAGGGCACTTTATGAAATGTCGTATCTCAAAATATATATAACTTACGGTGATGCAACGTCGCTCAAATCCTTTCAAATTTAATGTTCTTTCTTAGTTTTATAGCAATCAGTATCAAAAAGAGAATAGATTTTTAGTTAAACGTCAAAAACTAAAAAGAGTGCGATTTTTTTCCGTTTTTTACGTCCTATGCCCAAATTATTTTTTTGTTTTTCTTTTAATATGCATTTTCGTATATATCTATAAGGCCTTTATAATATACCAAAATTGCAGCTTTGCAACTCGACTTGCGATTTGTATGAAAAACTTAGATAGCGGGCCTCCTGCCTTTGGAATTTCGGGTTTATACTTTCAACTACAAAGTTCACTGACCTAATTTTACCCTTAAATTAAAGAATATTAAGTGCGCTATATGGTCATTATTGCATGTTTTTCGTAGCATAATTAGGTGAGGCGATATTAAGTCGAAAACGTTAGCAAAACACAAAATTTTATCTAGTTTACAAAAAGGGGTACTTTTTAAAGTCTCGAATCTCTGAAACTATAAGACCTACGGTAATGCATGTTAGCTCAGCTTGTAGGAAATTTATTAGTCTTTAAACGTTTAGTACATATGATATCAAAAAACGTAAGGTTTTCTTAATAAAAATCAGAAACTAAAAAATGGCCGTAAATTTCGCAGTTTTTCACGTACTACCCAGCTAGCACAACTTTTTTTTGCTTGCAAAATATGGTTTTATACTGTCCTATGGTGTCTAAACAACATACCAAAAATGCAGCGATACTACTTGATTTGCGAGTTTAGGGTAAAATTATGTACGATTTGACCGTACTAAATAACAATTATGAACAAAAAAAACAATGTTGCTAATTTATTTATTTATTTAATCTCTATTGCACAAAAGAAAATCTTATCGTACAAAAGGCGGACTTAAGGCCACAGAGTATTCTCTACCAGTTAACCTTAGGGCAAAACAGAAAAGAATGTAGGCGGTCTAATGCTTTTCTTCTAGGATTTCGACTGTCTAACCAAATGTCAAACATTATTTCGAATATGAATTATATTCAGGGTGTTTTTTTATTAACTCAACACTTTTATTGCGGACGAGTGCTACGCGCTACGCTCGTAGCCGATCCCGAGATTTTTCCGCTTTGTAGCGAAAATGGACCTCCCACAGTGAACTCCCCTCGGGAGTTCCCCGCGCTCAAAATGTTAAGGGGGTTCATTCTGTGGTCCTATTGATGAACTTTTACAATTGTACCGACATCCGATTAATTCGATGTTGTTGATTTCAATGACAAATAGTATTTTATATAATTGTAACAATATGAAGGCTATATAAGTTGAGTACCGGGTTTAGGTCACGAAGGCTTGCCTAGTGGTCTAAGTAAGGTACGAGACTTATATTAGCCTTCATATTGTTATGATAGTACACAATACTTTTTCTACGACAGCCAAATACATACCGAGTATACCTACTCGAAAACAATAAAATGGGTTACATACCTACTTAAAGAATAAATAGGAATATTTATACCAATAAATACGTACAGTTACCTACACACAACTAAGAGTAAAAAAGGTAAATCAATAACTTTGTTCTTTAGTTTAAGTAAAATCCCAGTATTTGACCATCACTCATAATTAATTAACTTTTTGCACAATCACTTCGACTAAACAAACAAAAACACTAGAATTTTTTTACCAAGTTTTACAAATTTCGAACTCATTATGCCGAACATGCCATAGACAAAATAAAAAGAAAATAAGCCGGTTCTCAATTACGAAAAATGTGGTTGCGTTCAAGAATATCTAAAGGTCAAATTTAAAAATAATAAAATTATATGATAGAATTATGGTTTTTACCTTCGTTTTGTAATATCTAATTTATTAAAACGCATTTCAGATTAATTTTACATGTTGATTTAAATCATGAAACTAAAAATGAAACCTATTTTTAAAAAACAACTTACTACTGCAAATGAAAACAAACCTGATACATGGACGTTGTCCTTAGAAAAAAAAAATTAACAGAACTCCTTTATTCATATGATTACTGCTCAGCAGTTATCATATGAACCTATAGACAAATAGACTTTCTTATCGTTACTCAAATGACGTTAATTGGGATACCGTTGACAATCATCTAATTGACAGATTTAAGTGCTGGAGTACAAAAAACATATAAGATGCAAAGTGCTAAAGGTTTGTTCAAATCTTAGAACCTTAACCGTTTATACCATTGTTGTGTTGTACCCAAAATTTCATAAAATTATAATAATATATTATGTTTAATACATAACATTTCGCTATTTAAACAACTAAAATATAGATTCCTCTTAATTTACAACAACTAAATTATGATATTGTTATGCTCAAAAACACAAACGGCCCAAGCGCTCAGTAAAATATTTGAAAACTGCTTTCATGTTATACCATTTACTCCGAATTTAAACCTTACTCGTTCTGATTACGGCTGGATTTTCACACAAACGGTTATATTTGTAATTAGTGTATGAAAGTACGTGTTATGAGTTCTTTAATTAACTGCCGGTTATTTTGATTACTTGGTAAAACTCGTATCTGTCTATAACATTCCATTGGAAAACGAACTTTATGATTTTAATGTAAGCTCTCACTTTGCAACGAAATATATATGAAAGATAGGAGACTACGAGAATTAAATGATGATTTGCTTCACTTAATTTGTACGCTAGTGATGTATAATTATCATAACATTGGATACATTTACCGGTTCCCATGAAATTTAATTAGCTAAATATATAATTAAAAGGCTTTTATGTTTTCAGGGTTTAGTAACGAGTTGCAATTTTGAAATGCAGCATTAATTACCTGATTTGGAATTTATTCGCATTTAGGTATAGGTACATAGAATTACTAATATATAGGTATATGCAGTATTTACCTGCGCGGCCGAAAACATTACCTTTTTGCTGAAGGAGACAGTCCACGCTTTAAGTCACCAATTCTAATGTCTTACTGACCAAACTTTTAACTGTTGTACTTCATCATCATCATCATCAGCCTATGATAGTCTACTGCTCGACGTAGGCCTTTAACTATGTGTATATAGACGCAATAGGAGGTAAATGCCCATAATCGCCACGCTGGGCAAGCGGATTGGCGAACACAGTAATGTGTCTATGATGACGCTGCTGCCCATCATCAATCTTTTATCAAATAATGGTCAGTAACACTTCAATCCCTTGGTCGACTCTTACGACACCCGCAGGAGGAATTGGGGTGGTTACTAATGTATTCTTACTGCCGTTACCACATGACTGTGATACTTACTGCGACTTATTTTTTATTAAGTCTTCCATATAACTTATATTGTTGAGGTTCTGCGAGGATATTGATATTTTCAAACCGTGAGTAGAACGGGATTCGAAAGTACTGTTGACACAACAGTGTATAAGTCAATCTAGGATGTATTCATAGTTATAGGTATTAATATATTCACACTATTCATATTTTAAGTGCAGACTTACAGACAATAGATCAATTACCTAATCACTCACTCACATACATATAAACAACTCTTTTCTTCGTAAATGTCGTGTTAACACTACTTTCGAATCCCCTTGTGATTCCGGTTTGATAATATCTCATGTCATAATAGTACCTACATTACGACACCAGTGCGAAAAACATGAAACGAATTTCGTTTTTGCACGTGTCCCGTACGACGTTTTTTAACTGCGAAGTTTTGGACCTGACGTAAAATAACACACTTCTCGCACTAGAGCCCAAAAAAGGCACCATTTGTACTAAAAAAACATTATAATAATAATTATCTTCTGTATGGTATTGGAAAGCTTTAATGTGTAAAGGCATTAAACCTTTAAAGTATACTCAACAAATTGGAACCACTAAATTGGCGACTCTAGAACGGTGTCACTAATAGTATTAAAATATTTCATTAATAAAAAATACTTTTGCTCTTTAAAAGTCTTAAAACAAATAAGTACTTTAAATAGATTAAAATCCATGCAAGTCAAAATAAATAAACAAGATTACAACCATATTAAACCAAAACTTAAGCTCGGTCACCAACGTATAATTTTCAGGTTGTTAGTAACATAATATAGCTCATAAATGAACCCATCCGCCCCAGTTACTCCACTTAAATTAATTAACTGGGCATAACAAGTATTAATTTAGCTGGAATCCGAGGCGCCTGCGGATCGCGGAGTGTCATTCCGATCACACATAACGCATGTATCCTGTATATTAATTAAATTGTTTCTATATAAGAAATACACCATAAGGTGGAAGTACAGTGCGCAACATGTCGACAGAAAATATTTATTTGAATCACGATATTTTGCTCATATATAAATGTACATAAAGTATTGTCATGTGTTTTGGGAGAAGAGTTTGTTAGTTTTGTGAAAAAGTACTTACCTATTTTATAGGGTGACAATATCAAAATTTCCCAAAATTACAAATTTTTTTAGTCAACGCCATTGTATTATTAAGCGTCTGGTGCTTTTGCTGGCAGTCCCAATAGATGGCACTTCAGTATAAGTTTCAATGTCACATATTGGGACATTGGAAATATTAACACTCAATCCTAATAAACGTCAGCCTGTCTTAAAATTATGCAAATCATTTAGATGTAAGCTAATTATTTCAAAGTTGGGATATGAAGCCCGAAAGGTACATACGTTAATCATCGTTTAAATGCCCTAATAGTTGTTTTTATTTTATCGATGGCAACTCAAGCTATAATGACGAGTATCGGTACAGCGTCGGGTACTAGTAGTAGTTAGCATCATAATCATATAAGCGGAAAGACGTCCACTGCTGAACATAGGCCTCCCCCAAAGATTGCCACAATGACCGGTCCTGCGCCACCCGCATCCAGCGGCCTTCTGCGACTTTAATCAGTCCTCCTTGTGGGGGGGCTTTCCCGCGCTACGCCTTCCGGTATGTATTATGTACCATTATACCACCATAATTATACAACTACATTTGTTATAAATAGTGACTAGTACCGCGGAGCAGTCAATTATTTTTTGAAGAAATAACCAATAGTTCAGTTGGTCAATTTATCAATCGTTTAACTTCTTAAAATTATTTTCATCACACCTGTTCGGTAAGTGCGCCAATACGCTGCGGTGATGCGTGCCGTAGGTGCGTCATTACGTCCTAATAGGCCGTTAAGGATTTTCATACAACATTACGTCGCACTAGCGTGGTCCGGCGCACGCCGCGCGCCGCGCCGAGATTTCTTTTATGAAAATGATGAAATTAAGTCATCCCTGATTTAGACCATTTTAGAGTAGTTTTGTGAAAATATATTGTTTTATTTAGGTACTTTTTTGCATCACAGGTGTGATGAAAAACATTGTGTGTACCACGGGCGGTACAAGAATTATGAACTCGTTCGCAAATTCTTACTTACCGCCCTATATACACAATGTACTATTTTTTAATTACTTGGCTATAAGCGCAGGCATAAGAAAGTATACTGCTCAAGACAATGTGTTGCCTCTCATTCACACTTATACAAATTGTCAAATGCGAGAAGGGCAACACGTCGATGTTGTTCGCGGTAGGCTCTCGGACTACGATTCTCTCCAATGGATATTAAATTATTACACTCTGTATGCTTTTCATCTTATTAATAAACGTCCCCATACTTTACAAGACGCTAAGTATTGTTTATCTCTGTCGGTCTTATCAACATATCTATAAGACTGAAAGGGGCAAAGTTAGTAGTCGTTTAAGAATAAGGGGGTAACTTCTTAACATCTCGCTTTTGAATGCTTCCTACTTCCCTTTAAAATCCATCTTCAGAGCACTAGAACTGTAACTACTTGTACCGAATCGATTACGCATCGCCGATTTCGAGTGTCTCGAAATCGACTGGAGTATCGAGTCGAGTCGAGTCGAATATTAGCGATGCCTCTCTGCGCCACTCGATTCGAGTCAATATGGCCACTTGGTTAACTCCGGCTGCCTAAATGTGAATTGCGTTATATGAAATGAATGTACGATTAAATATGACCAATTGACCAGTGATCGGCACTATTGGTGCAAAACTTTAACAAAAGTTTTAGGGATGGAATCGCACACCTAGATCAAAATATGTATTTCATCACACTTGCTGTCTAAGCGCGCCATTGCTTGAATGCGTCGTGGGAGTAATAGAAAAGTGACATTCCCTAGGGAGCAATATGTAGAAATGTTGGTACGTCATTTAATAATACGTATGGTGTCTTAAAATAAATTTTTTTGCTCGCACGTGTGATGTAAAACATTGTATGCATCACGGTCGGTAAGCGGAATACTAACTCGAGTCATAAAAGCCCTCCGCCTAACGGCGTCGGGCTTCTAACACTCTTGTTACGTCTCCCTAAATGCACAATTAGTTACGCTCTAGTCATAACAAAACATTCTTGTCATACGATAAACAAACTTATTTTTTTTATTTTATCATTAGCTGAAAACAAGAAATGTACCGATACAGTCAAACGTCGCAAACAAAATGTACGAGCTCTATGAAACCCGCTCCATAAATTAACCGGAACACATAGCCGCTGTAATTTAGACCATAATGAACCATTAGCCCGAAATTAGGGAAATAACATGCGCATTCTAACAGAAGGATATATGTCTGTGGGATTTTGGGGAGAGTTGGGACCGTTTGTGTGGAAAACCGGAGCTACTAATTCTGTTGTTAACTGAGGGTACGATGAAGTACGATGCTGGTTTTAGTTTATTTCAATGACATACTTATAAATTAAGGCCAATTCAGAGACTAACACTATTTTTGTTCTGCAGAAGAGGGCTATTCGAGCGATATATGAAATGAGCCCTAGATACTCACTTTGGGATAAGTTTAATGACATTGTATTCACACTATTCACAATACATCTATGAGAATATTATGTATATACAATTATACATAAATATGAATTTTAGCAAAAATTGTAACATACATAATATTAATACTAGAAGCAAACATAAGCTCGCAGTGCCCGCCACTCGGCTCCATAAAATTAGGAAATCGTTGTTAGTTGTTAATCGTTGTAGTTGCTATTCCAAGAATTATTTGACTTTGACTTTACAGGCTGATAGGGTTACAAAATGGCAGAAGGTGATGAAAATAGTCATATTGAATAACTTTTCACTTAAGACCAAAGAGACGGAGAAAAAACCCTAGTCTTATACTAAAAATTAAACACTGGTGATTTTTTGACAGGAGCTGGGTAGAGTGTCCTAGTGTCAGGAGTTTTTAAATTCTTCTAGTGGACTATTGTAAGGTTTTTTAAGTATATCAGTAGCTTATTATAGAACACTAAATATACCTTCAGTTGAAGATAAAGCTACCGACGAGGGAACTTTTTTCCATACAAACTTTGTATGTCAACGACTTAGGTATGCATGCATCTCTCGTCTTCGATTTTATTTGAAAATCTTTTATTTATGTCTCAAATGATTACTATTTATCATTACGAGAAGTTATAAAACTCCTTTTACTTTACCGCACGATATTGAAGTTAAGGAAGTTTCTAATTATCTAGAAAATATAAATCTGAAACAACGATGTCTATGTCATTGTTTTCACTTAAAAGGAATCTATATTTCCCGCAACTAAGCCACGTAACCAATTTTCTTAAGCCTTCGCAGAACGTATGATATTTCAGAACGGGAAAGCTCCCAAAGTGCCATACAAATCCTTCCCTTGCAGTCTGGTATTGGATTATTACGACAACTGAATGAGACTGGACTGTCGAGTAGGATAGATATAGCCTAGGAAAAGAGAGGGAAAAGGGACTATTAAAGCCCGCAGCATAAAATTCCATGACATCGTAAACAGCATTTTAAAGCAAGCACGACATAAGTTACTCTATACAGCGCATGCGATTTAAGGCTTTATTGACTTTGGGTGGAGGCTTCATTTAAGGATGATTTTGCTGTACAGGTTTTGTGCAGGACTTTGAAAAGGCTTAATAATTTTGAAGGCGTGCCTAGTTGGCCGTCAGAGGGATTGCAGAGATTTGTCGGGGATTTTTTTTATTGCTATTGTGGAATTATTAACGCCGCGGGCGACGGTAGACAAATAGTTTTTTTGTGGTAGCTGTTTTGTGGCGATTTTCATTTAGTTGGATTATATTTTAAATTTGTGCTGGTGAAGAGTTTAAAAGATGATGAAGATTTGGTCAGTAAGGTTGTTCTGGTACATTTTATGACGATAAAAGCGCGATTGATTAAGATAAATTGACAAGAACCAGGTAAAAATCATTGACTTATGTTTTTTTTATAATAATTTTAAATGCAAGCTGCTTTAACAAAGCTAATGAGTAAATGTCAGCCTCTGTAGCCTAGTTGGTAGTGACCCTGCCTACGAAACTGGAGGTTCCGGGTTCGAATCCCGGCGAGGGCATTCTTTGTGTATTTATTTATCACAAATATTTGTTCCTTGGTCATGGCTGTCTATGTATTTAAGTATCTATATGTATCTATCTATTATATATATCGTCGCTTGGTACCCACATCACAAGCCTTAATTGAGCTTACCATGGGACTAGGTCGATTTGTGTAAGATGTCTCAAGATATTTATTTATTTATTATTTTAAATAGTAAGCTATAAACAAGTAAGTATGCGTAACTTTTTGTGTAATTTATACATACATTGTCTTCGAAATCTTTTTTTTTAATCCCACTTGAGCAATCTCTGGTTAGGCAACAAACACACTATGTACGTACTGGTTAAGATAATACATTTTGATAACACTATTCGTTTAACCTCGTATTAGGAACCTAATCCAAAATTGTGCAAGGGGGTTTTATCTTGTTGGGGTACCCAAAGCATTTATAAATTCTAATTTGTACATAAATCAGCAGGCGACGCAGGCGTAGCCAAGTTGCCATTCAGCGATCGCATGCAATAAGCAATAAGTAGTGAATGTATGAGAATGACAAATTGGAACTAAACATTTTGCTTGACTGCGATGTACATAGATGGTCACTTATCGCTTATTGCTTGCGATTGTCGAATGGCATCTTGTTTAGGCCTGCAGCTATGCTATTATCTTATTTACACGTTCGACGGTGCGTTCGTCAACGAGCTCGACGACGATACAGCCTTCACTTCGACGTGGAGCGCAGCGCTGCGAAAAACGGTATTCACTAACATAGAACAGCTCGTCATCGAACTGTAGGCGGTAACTCTCGACGCAGTGTAGTTCCAGCTCACGCCGCATTCGTCGCCGAGCGCTAGTGTCGTTTAACCCTTTATAAGGCAGAGGGAATATGTTTCCCACCATGTTTCAATATTATGTCAAAGTGACGAGTTTAATTTTTGGTTGCATTAGTGAATACCATTTTTAGGCTCGACGCTACCGCAGCGCTGACACAGCGCTGTTAGCAAGGCGTTTTCCTTAGTGAATAACACTGCTGAACAGCTATCGTGAACTTCGAAATCCGTAAATTTCGAGGATTTGTCTTTCTCACTTTCATTACACCTTCGTTGGAGTGACAGAAAAATCCTCGAAATTGACGAATTTTGATGTTTGCGGTAGCAGGATGCTTAGCCAAGTTGCCAATCGCTAGCGCTTAGTACCGTATCGTAATTTTCCCTCTCTGTCACTCTTTCATATTAGTGCGACAAAGACAGTTAGCTGCCTTTCGCTTACGATTGAAGATTAAGCGTTAGTGATTGGCAACTTGTCTAATCACCCTGGCCTGTTTCGTAGCGGATTATAGGTCGCAACGCTACTATGATAATGCTGCTACTTTGCTACGAAGTGCGAAGTGTACAACGAAAGCGTAGCGAAGCTACGATACGTAGCATTTGCAAGTGAAATATTGAACGTGTTTACGGCGATGTGTGTAGGCGATTAGGGCCTCAGTCAGTGTCTTTTATACACGGTGTTACGCGAGCATTGCGAAAGATTTTAACTACGCATTCTAGACATCAAAATAAACAAAACACATTATGAGACCTAATGTCAATTCCACCAAAAAAAAAATTTTTTTTTCTTTTTTTTTTAGGCCGATTTGAATACTTTTTAACATTTCCAGTACTTTTTATCATAACAACAATTTGTTTAAATTATTTATTACAATTGTTTTTTTTAGGTAGAGGTTATTTCGTCAAGTCTATTCGTATTTTTTGATTTTCAGGCAAAAGGTGTGATAATATTAGAACACATTGTGGTAGCATTGTAATCCAAAAGAAGTTAAATGACGAGTTACGTCGAAAAACTTATTTCGAAAAAAGGTTGATTATCTCTGAAACCAAGCCGAATCCAGGAAATTTTATATAGGTAACATTAAAGACTCTAAATATGGTCAGGAATCCAGCATTAAAATCTTTCGGAATGCTGACGTAACACCGTGTATAATAAGAATAGTTGCTTTGTGATTGTCACTAAATTGTTAATTTTCTTTTTTATTATTATTGTTAAAATCATGACGTTTAGAGACCTTTTACATCTCTAAATCTTAATTTCTCTTTATTTTTACAACTTTACATCTCTAGTAGTAGTATAGATATAGATGCTTAATAATATTGTGAACTTGTACAATAATACATTTTTTTTATTATTATGATCCTTTATTTATTTCTCTTTTTTATAAAAATGACTATAAAAATATTTTTTTCTAATGTAATAAATTATTTAATGCATGTTGTTTTATACTGTTTTGAAAAAATAAGTCCACTTGAGTTTACTGGTTCTTCTCAGGAACGGTGTAGGGTTAGCACCAGTATAATAATAATAAGCCTTTATTTCCGAATATTACATTATAACAAGATTACAAGATGTCTCTTATTTCGGTGTGCCTAATGGCAAAGGCCTCCTCCAGCCCTTTCCACTGTGTTCTGTCTGCCGCTACTCTTGTCCAAAAGGGTCCTAATGTTAGTTTAAAGTCGTCTTCCCATCTTCTTGTTTGGCGACCTCTACTTCTTGAACCATCCCTTGGGTACCAAACTGTCACCTGCTTGCTCCATTTCTCCTTTTGTCCGCGAAGCATATGGCCAGTCCATCTCCATTTCAACTGATCGATACGGGATAGGATGTCTGTTACCTTTGTTTTACATCTAATGTCTATACTTCTGACTTTGTCCATTAGTTTTAGACCTAGCATGCTCCTTTCCATACCCCTCTGACATTTTGCTAGTTTCTCCCTATGGTATTTGGTCAGAGCCCAGGTTTCACAGCCATATGTGATGCAGGGAAGGATGCAGGTGTCAAAAGTTTTCTTCTTGATTTTTATGCCTAGTTCTTTGCTCTTCATTATCTCTTTTAAGGCCCAATATTTCTTCCACCTTGTTGCAATTCTCTTGTCGATTTCTTTGGACGTTTGGTCTTTTGGCGATATTATCTGGCCCAGGTATAAATATTCCTCTACATATTCTAGCTTCTGTCCATTGACGGATATGTCTACGTGCATAGCGTTTGTCATCATTTTAGTCTTGTTCGAGTTCATCTCAAGTCCAACTTTTCTACTCTCGTCTGACAGAGTTTGTATCATGGATTCCAATTTCAATGGGTCCTCCTCCAGTAGAACTAGGTCATCGGCAAATCTTAGGTTGTTTAATCTTGAACCATTTATATTTAGTCCCAGATGATCCCAGTCTATTTTTCGGAACATTTGTTCTAATACTGCTGTAAAGAGCTTTGGTGAAAGTGGGTCCCCCTGCCTTACACCTCTATTTATTGGAAAAGTATCGCCCATGGATTCCAACCTGATGCTGGCTTTACTGTCTTTGTAAATATTTTTGATGATGTTTACATAGGCATTTTGGATTCCCTGCTGCTTTAGGCTCTTCCATACAAATTCGTGTTTGAGGCTGTCAAAGGCCTTGGAGTAATCTATAAAGGCCAGATAAATGTTTTTGTTGTATTCATTGTACTTTTGTATAAGCTGTTTGATTGTATGTATATGGTCTATAGTATTGTAGTCTTTCCTGAACCCCGCCTGTTCTGCCGGTTGATTTTCGTCCAACTTGCCTGATACTCTGTTTAGGATTACTTTAGAGAATATTTTGTACACATTTGAAATTAGAGAGATAGGCCTATAGTTTCCGATATCTTCCTTAGAACCCTTTTTATAAAGCAGTATTATGTGTGATTCTGCCCATTTGCTTGGGATGATGGTAGTGTATAAAATTTCGTTGAAGATCTTTGTTAATACTGGGCATATTTCTTCGATTGTTCCTCTTAATAGTTCATTTGAAATCCCATCCGGGCCAGGAGCTTTTTCCATTTTTTGACTGTTTATGGCTTTTTCTACTTCTGAGGAAAGTATTTCTGGTATAGTCTCGATACTCTCTACTATATGCTCTTCCTGTGGTGGCATGTTTGGCTGACTAGAATATAGTAAGCGGTAATAATTTGTTGCTATTTTTTGGATTGATCTACGAGAGGTAATTTGTTGTTCTTTATCTTTAAGCTTTGGTATCCATTCTTTCCCTTTTTCCTTGAGAACCTTAAGCGCTTTCCTTGTTCCTCCCGTTTTGTTAATGTGTTCCTCTAATGTTTGGATTCTTCTATTTTTCCTGTCTTTTCTCATACTTTCGCGTATCTGCTTGCTAATGTGGGAGATTTCTTTTAGATTGTCTTTCTTAAATTCTTTTATCATCAAGGTTTTCCTATGTTTGATTAGTTTTAAAGTCGTTTCGCTTAAATATGACTCTTTACTTCTGGGTGTTCGTGTTGCTGCCTGATATTTTAGCTTATTTTCTACTAGTTTATATTTTTCATTGAGGTCTATATCTGAAGCTACGACTTCCGTCAGATCTATTTTGGTATCTGTGAGGTTGTTGTTTCTGGTGTTTGATTTTAAGTGGTTCGCTAAAATTGCTCTCGGCCTAGGCATTTTTGTATCACTTCCCTTGAGGCAGCTGCGTACCATTCTGTGGTTGGTATTGAAGTTTAAGCTTTGCACTACACCTGTATCGCTAAACAGCCTGGCTTTGTTAGTTAGTATATAGTCAATTTCGTTGTGAACCTTTCCATCCGGAGACCTCCAGGTCCATTTAGTATTTGGCTTTTTGCGGAATTTAGAATTCAAAAGCGTTAAGTTATGTTCAAGCAGGAATTCTACCATTTTTTCTCCATTTTTGCTTCTTTTCCCATATCCGTACTTCCCTATTATATGTTCCTCGCCGGCTTTCTGAGCGCCTACTTGGGCATTGAAGTCTCCCATAATTGCTATATTGTTTTCTGAATACTTCTCGGTAATTTTCCTTAGGTTTTCGTAAAATTGGTCTATGTCCGATTTGGTTGCTTTTTCTGTCGGGGAATATACCTGTATGATGGTCCAATGTTTTGTATAATTTGGCAAGATGATATGAAGTACCGCTAGTCTGTCTGATATCCCTTCGAACCCTATAATACGACTTTTGTGTTTCGACTTTACCAAAAATCCTATTCCTCTTTGTCCAGGTATTTCACCCTTGTGGTACATAATATATTGGCTTCTTTCTTCTATTCCTTCCCCCATTCTTCGCATCTCGCTTATCCCCAGGATATCCCACTTAATTTTTGCAATGGCTAACTCTAGTTCTTGCAAACTTTCTGGTGTTCTCAAGGTTAATGTATTTAGAGTACATAGATATAGATTTTTCACTTTTTCTCTTACTGGTTTATTTTGATGTTGGCAGGCTTGTGTTACAGTTTGGTTTACATACTTGTCTAATACTGTTTGTTTCTTTGTTTCTAAGATTTTAAAAGCAGTGTTTTTGTTTGGTATTTGAGTACATAAATTTTGTTTCAATTTTCCAGTAGCTAAATTTGGTAAATTTGCTGCTGCTGGAGGGTGGCAGTCTGTCGTCCCACGGGGACCAGCCGGATTGGGACCCAAATAGTTAATTGTGTTTTCGTAAGTTTGTTTTCGTGTGTACCGGTTCCGGCTGGTGGGTAATTGTTATTGGTCGTTGCTTTCAGAGTTTTCAGAAAGTGAGTTTGGTCGTGAGCGCCTCGCAAAAAACTCTAGTGCGTTAGTTTTGTTGAGTTTCTTGGGGGCCGTTTGACTGGCTCCTCCTCCGTTGTGGTGTGTTTGTTTGGGTGTTTTAGACGGTGAGCGTTTTCTTTTATCATTGCCTCTTTCCTGGTTGGGTTTTTCCTTTATAATCAATTTATCGTAACGTATAATGGCAAGCTTTCCTTTTCTTGTTTCTTCTTGTTGTATTAACTTTAACTCATTTCGGATTTGCAGTATGTCTTTCGGGAAATCTTCTGTAGCATACATATTTTCTGGAAAATGTTTGTTGTTCTGTAAAATCGCTAGTCTTCGCCATGCCAACGTTAGTTTTATCAATATGGGTCTCCTTTTCGTATTGTCTTTTTTCCCCAACCTGTAGACCTCACTTATTTCCCACTTGTCGAAGTCGTCTAATTTAGCTTCCTTTGCCATGATGTTAAGAGTTTTCAATACCAGTTCCATGAGACCATAATGGGATTCTTCACTTTCCTCTATTCCATGGAGTATAACATTATTTTTCCTTACAGTCTTCTCTAAACTCTGGATCTTGCTTTGTAACAATGTCACCTCATTTTTTAGCCTTGTATTCTCTTCCGTTATAGGGTTTAATTTCTCATCCAATGTAGTTGTCAGGGTTTTAGAGAAATTTTCCGTCATGGTGGTCGTTTGTTTCGTAAATTCATCTTTTATTTCTTTTGTTCTTGCATTAAACGCTTGATTCATTTTTTCTAATAAAGAATCCATTTGCTTTTGCTCCATTTTTCAGGTTGTGACTAGTTTTCTACTATTTGGTAGTCTTTCTTTATGTATGGCCACACTGGTGTTGAGTGGGCAACTCTAATCGTTGACTGAAATGAATTTCGCCGTGGCAACACAGAGACGATTTGTCATAGACGTCAAACGTCAAAATGTCATCTACCAAATACGTTATAGGTTATACTTATATCGCTAGTTATTGATATATATAACGTTTTTCTGGTGATTTTGGGCACTTTTTGCTTCGAAATGTTCACTTTATTCGTAAGATTATTGTTTCTTATGTGCCTCGAGTTGTGATTAATCGATACACGTCACTTTTGTCCCGAAATAGTGGTTTTTTGCACTCGATTTATATTTATAAACACACAAAGCACTTTATGCACACCTCACTTGACAGCTGTCAGAACCGGATTCGGAGGGTTAGCACCAGTAGTAGATTTTTTTTTCTCTCTTGATAATGTCAGACGATTCGAAAATACTTATTAATAAGCTTACTTGAATAATGAATAGTTAGACCCTGAGTGAACCTGCATCGAAAATCCTCGGTGAGGGCGTGATGTCCTGTATTTATCATAAAAATATTTGTTTTAGACATAGCGGATTTTTAAGTATCCTATTATAAATTGATATCGGGATCGGAATTCTTTCCGTTCTCTTGTTTCATACCACTCTGTCACGCTTCTAGTTTCTGTATCGACTCAGTATATAAAAAAAATCCGGCACACTTGCTAGATTTTAATCCATAGGTACATCAAAAATTGGATAAAACATCATCTCGTATAAAAATCATAACTGCCACGTTTTTTAGGGACACAAAGTAAGACAAGGAAAAAATTTTTGACCCATCGAGCATTTGAGCTCCACTTTTCACTTACGATTAGGTGGAGTGGAGCCACTTTGTTGTGCCATTAAAAAAAAACCTGCGGGTCACATCTGGATGAGGTTAGCACAGGACAGAGATCAGCGCGATAATAATGCATTACATACTGAGTAAAACATAACGTATCTTACTTATCTTAGGAACGTGTGAGAGAGTGGTGTACAGATAGTGGGCGATAAACGGATGAAATGCACTAAAAAAATGCTAAGTTGGATTTATCAGATCTTGCGTAATTCTAATCGGAAATTGAGGTTGAATTCAGTCGTATCACAATTTTTTTTTTATTTTACCAAATGTTTCATGTTGGCATTCTACTAAATTAATTTGGTTGATGATACCAGTTTTTTGTTGATTACACCATTTATTTGGTGTAATGTACAATGTTCTTTAGTTCAATGTTCATAGTTTAGTCTGCTCCTCGGGCCAGGGTCGCCTGCCCCGTCACTCCGCTATCAATGACATCCTGCGACGGGCGCTCGTCAGTGCCAACGTCCCCGCATGTTTGGAACCCCAGATCGTGCGGGACGATGGTAAGCGCCCTGACGGGATGTCATTGATTCCCTGGAGGTTGGGGAGAGCTTTGGTTTGGGACGCCACCTGCGCCGATACGCTGGCGGCGTCCTATATCTCAGCTACCTGCAAACAGGCTGGGGCGGCGGCGGACGCCCGGGAGCGGGCGAAAATTAATAAATATAGCTGTCTCGGCGCCAACTACGAGTTTGTAGCTTTTGGCGTCGAGACACTTGGTCCCTGGGGCAAGGGGGCACGCGGGCTCCACAAGGCCATCAGCAAACGCCTCAGGGAGTCCACGGGCGATCCTCGCGCGGGCGGCTTTCTTGCGCAAAGGATTGCTGTCGCAATCCAGCGCGGGAATGCCGCCTGCGTGCTGGGCACCTTGCCCAGGGGGCCAAGTTTAAATTTATATTTATAGATAGTTTTATTGTTACTTAGTTTAATATTTGTAGTTAGTTTTATTTTTATTTAGCCTTAATTATTTTTCTGTTTTTCTATATTTTATGATTAAATAAAATTCATTTCCCAATGGGGAAAAAAAAAAAAAAAAATGTTCTTTGTTGATTTAGACCAGAACTCTGGTATTGACTTCAACCTTTTCAGTTTTGTAAATTTGATAGCAAGGATTTGTTACATAATTATATCAAAGTTTCCTCGTAATATAGCCAACCTAAGTCACTTTGGTAAATATTTTTATAAATAACATCTCTCATCAAATCACAAGCCTTACCTGGGTTTACTGTGACTTTCTATAAATATATCCCATGACATATATTTTTTAATTTGTTCCATGGACTCAGTATTGCAAACCAAACTTCACAGTGTAAAAAAACACGAAATAGTTATTTATTATACAAGGGGGCAAAGTTGTTGTTTAACTGTCGTGCCAATATTGAGACCTGAGCTAGCGAAAGAATCCAAAATTGAGCCACGAGCGTAGCGAGTGGTTCAAAAACTGGAATCTTGAGCATTGCGAAGGTCTCAAGGCACGAGAGTTGAACAAACTTTGCCGCCAAGTGTAATACAACTTTTTTCCCCTCACTATCGCGAGGAAATATGATTACAAATCTCATCCAAATGTAAATTAACTTTAAGAAACTATTGAAAACTCAATGTCGAAACGTATCGTAGAATAGAGTTACTTATGGAATTTAAATATTGCCAATGGCTTACAAAGTCACATGAGAAACGACCAATTTAACATGTGAGCTCCGATTGCGCATGTTTACTACGGTCATACAGATCCACTTATACTAGGCAGTAGGGGGCTATAGGAATTAGAGGAATGTCAAATTACTTTATTCACAAGTGTGTAAAAAGCGTTTTTACCCGCTCGTATTAAAGGATAAACGAGCGCTTTACGAGCTAGTGAGGGGAAAACCAAATTTTCTATGGGCAGGCTACCTGCATGAAAAATGATCTACCGTTTTATAGAAACCTGGTTTCTGAAGCCTTCCAATGAAAAAATTATCATCATCATTATCTTAGCGTGGCTCCCGGTTGCGTTCGGGGCCTGCGCCTCGAAACCCAGGGTCCGCTTAAGACAACCTAATCCCAAGATTTGGCGGATACACTAGTTTTTACGAAAGTGACTGCCATCTGACCTTTCAACCCTGAAGGTAAACTAGGCCTTTTTGGGACTAGATTCGGTTTCCTCACGATGTTTTCCTTCACCGAAAAGCGACTGGTGAATATCAAATCATATTTCGTACATAAGTTTCGAAAAACTCATTGGTACGAGCCAGGGTTCGAATCCGAGACCTCCGAATTGCGTGTCTAATGCACTTACCGCTAGGCCACCAGCGCTTCTAAAATGCAATCATCATCATCATCATCATCAGACTATGATAGTCCACTGCTGGACGTAAGCCTCTCCTATTACCTATGCGTATAGACGCATTAATTAGGAAGTAAATAAAAAAAAATCACACGATTTATAGACTAAAATGCAATGCAATGAATAAAAGATATAATATAGGTAAAGTGAAACTGAAGGGGAAAGTTATCAGAACAACAATGTTCTGAAATAATTGAAACATCACTACTGTAAATTGGGAGAGAGGTGAAAGGAAGTGAACAGCGAAGTTTGTTTGTGCCGTAACAGTGGAAGAGATATTGTTGGACTTTCCTGAAAATAATGGACGCGAGTGACAAATATTTTAGCAAAGTTTCATCAACTTTTTACTCTCTTTTACTTTTAAGTAATTAATTATGTCTTTGAAAATTAATCCAATATTATTAAAAGTACCTAGTAATTAAGTTTTTTTTTTAACATTATTATTTTCAAAACTTTATTTAAATACTAAAACTCCATAGTGTGGGGTATCCTGGAATTAGTCCCCTCTAACTTTTTACCTATGGGTCTAAAAATATGAAAAAAAAAACGCTCTTGGCCTTTTTTTGTTATTTATAGACATATCCTTCACGTTCGGGTGATTTAGCTGACCATTGCTTCGCTTTAAAGACTGCGCAAAGAGGGACATGATTGCCTTTCATATTGACTACCGGCACTGGGAGAAGGTCGCAGAACAACGAACAGAGTGGCGCAAGTGTATTATGGAGGGTCACAAAATTTTTGATGAGACATGGTTTGCTGCACTCGCTGATAAGCGACAGAAGCGACGCCAAGGTATTCTAACTGTCCAGCAAAGCCGAATAATTGTCTTTACTATGATTTACATTACCGTATGATTTTCTTAAGTAATGGAACGGTCATACCCCACCTTACACGACCGCGCACGCAATATTTTTTTCGGATATTCCCCTACAAGTAACGTGGGGGCTGAATTTTTTTAATTAAGTACTAAAACTCCATAGTGCGGGGTATCCTGGAATTATTCCCCTCTAACTTTTTAGTCATGAGTCTAAAAATATGAAAAAAAAAACGATTACCTATGGAGAACTTATAATATAACTATTTTGAATATAATCGGCCCAGCCGTTTTTGAATAACTACGGAACCCTACACTGAGCATGGCCCGACATGCTCTTGGCCTTTTTTTGTTATTTATAGACAAATGTTTTGCGTTTGGGTAATTTAACTGACCAACGCCTTTAAGCAAGCTATCCCACCTTCCCTGTTTAAACCTTTATAAATTACTCCAGTAACGTATCCATCAAAACCCCAAAAAACCGAGATAACCGTCGCCATTTCAAAAGCAGGCCTCTGTCACAATCTCGTATGTCAACAGAACTCCAGTTACCATTTTAGAACCTCGTCGCTTTAACACCAAGTACGGATTGTGAATGGAATGCGGTTGAACGCGTTGGTGTGATGGGGTCCTAAATCGTATAGTGAATTTTGGCCGTCTGTATTATATTAGAGGCTTAGATTACCGCCCGTAGATATAGCATTAGTCATAACACTATATACACTATTGAAGGCCATTGCTTCGCTTTAAAGACTGCGCTAAGAGGGACATGATTGCCTTTTATATTGACTACCGGGACTGGGAGAAGGTCGCAGAACAACGAACAGAGTGGCGCAAGTGTATTATGGAGGGTCGCAAAATTTGTGATGAGACATGGTTTGCTGCACTCACTGATAAGCGACAGAAGCGACGCCAAGGTGCTTCGGCGCCCATTTCCGCAAACTTTCCTTGTCAGTCCTGCGGTAGACTATGTCGGTCTCGCATCGGTCTATTGAGTCATCAGAAAAGGCGTTTCTCGAATATTACACCATAAATCGTCTGCCATAGACACTAAATAAGGCCACGATGATGATGATACTATTGAAATCGTGACTGTGTAAAGAGTTGCCGTCAACGTGTTACAGTAACAGTTATGTACCGTATTTACGATGCCTACTGTCCTGACCCCTTCAGTGCGTCATCTAGTAGATTCATCTACGAGAAGGGGTCGCAGATTCGATCCCAGTCGGTTATTAGCACCAATTCAGAGGGGTGAATAATGCAAGCCTAATTTGCTTACGGTCTAGTGAAAATATGTACATAAATTACGTCAGTTTCTTTTTTCGGCGTGATTGAAGGTATTATGGGATCGACTTGACGGCTGTGACGGTAAACTGTGTTGTTTAGTTCGAAATTACTGGAAACGATGCAAAGTAATATAAAGAAATCCTTATATAAATCGTAGTAAATAAATAAATAAATATCCTGGGACATCTTACACAAATCGACCTAGTCCTACGGTAAGCTCAATTAAGGCTTGTGATGTGGGTACCAGGCGACGATATATATAATAGAAAGATACATATAGATACTTGAACACAATAGACAACCATGACCAAGGAACAAATATTTGTGATAAATAAATACACAAGTAATGCCCTTGCCGGAATTCGTTTACGTTAACATTTACTTTAACCCTTTATAGTGCAGCGGTCTCAAAAACGACCACCCTATGCCACTATCTATTTGTATTTTTTCTTGTACAGAATTTTTCGTACTATGTATGGTATTGAGGTTTGAATCCAGAGATTTTTTTTGAGTCTTGACCGTTGCCCGGTTAAATAGTAATAACAGCTTTTGAATATCAAGGGGCGATTCCACTTCATTTATATAATCTTGATTCCTATATAAGACAGGTTTACTTAGTCTAGGGCTCCGGGCACTAATCCTAATTTTATCAGAAACCCCTAATCCCTAAATCGATGATAAGTTTATGTACTTATTTATGTAACAAGATGTAATGTTAGATACCTTCATAAATCTTTTTAGAATAGAATAGAGTAGAATACACTTAAATTAAAATACATCTCAAACTAAAAACAACACCAACTTGGATGCCATTCAGCATATGCCGCTAGGTAAAGTTTTAGCCATGGCGCTGGTTTTCAGGGCAACCAGAATACATGATAAGTACATTATCATTAACCAAAAGTAACATAATAAGACAGGAGAGTACATCGAAATTACAGAGAACAATTTTCAATAGTCATAAAATGTATCATTGTATCGACACACAGTTGTCGGAAGGGGCCATGGTGATATGCTTGCGATCCCATGCCGCCCTGTGAGTGGGTTTATTCCCACCCGTTACCATCCATCTGACACCAGTGGGAACAACTGGGAATTAATCCTTCCCGGAATATTTTGGTGGTAATGAGCATTCTAGTGGTAACAGTTAGTTCAGTCTTGTATCCTCATTTGGTCACGTATGCCGCCGAGGAGAAGTGGCTATTGAGCGACTTGTGGTCCAGGGAAAGATTGAGGGAACCAGGCCACGAAGAAGATCGCCTATGAGGCGAGCTATAGAACTAATTAATAACTTTTTAGCTATGATTCAAAATGCTGAAATTTTTTCTGATGGACACAACTTAGACGAAAAATTAACCATTACCTTAATACCAGCTACTGTACCCTATAATTTGTCCTTTTCATTATTTAAACATAAAATGTTATAACTACTAGAATTATGTTAGCTTATAGATAACTCCACATGTGTCTTGGCGTAAGCTGTTTTTTACATGGTTGTTGATAATAATAATAAAGAATAAAGAATGAGGTGGACTGAACAGATAAAAGTGCCTGTAAATGGCTCGTCATCACTGCATGAATACACGAGGAGGGCGGCCGTCAGAAAGGAGTGACGACGTGTTGTGAAGCTTGCCACCACTAGCTGAAGTGATGACCACCACTCTGGCAAGAGGGTTAACGACAAAGAAGAAGTGGTAACAGATGGGAAAAAAATCCTGTTGTTACTACTGGTATCAGATGGGTGGTAATAACGGGTCAGAATAACCCCCAAGTGGGGTTTTAGTGGATAGGACCAGCTCTGGGACCAGTGGATGAGCGGTTGAGACCTACATACCCCTCCATAAAGGCCTTCCCGCGGCCGGAGGGACGATGCGTAAGGGCATTCCCCGCTCCGCAACAAAAAAAAGTGCTTACTGTTGATGTGCTTTACGTCGGGATTACACCTCTGTAAGTTCCAAGGACGGAACTAGACTAAGAAATCAGATAGAGATATTCACCTCTCATTCCGTAGCTTCTCATAGTTTTGACCGGCTAGACTTTATTTCAATTTGTCAAAGACGCTGTACGATACGGACATTATGCACGGTGTTATAAAGAGCGAATCTGACCACAGCGACATAAATGGCATAATTGTACAATCGTTTTTAGGGATGTTTATGAGCTCGCATTATTTGTCCGTGTTTATTAAGTATACAGTGCATCATCATCATCATCATCATATCAGCAGAAAGACGTCCACTGCTGAACATAGGCCTCCCCCAAAGATTGCCACAATGACCGGTCCTGCGCCACCCGCATCCAGCGGACTCCTGCGACCTTCACCAGGTCATCGGTCCACCTTGTGGGGGGCCTACCCACGCTACGCCTTCCGGTACGTGGCCGCCACTCAAGAACCTTCCCGCCCCAACGGCCATCGGTTCTACGCGCAATGTGCCCCGCCCACTGCCACTTCAGTTTAGCGATTCGGAGAGCTATTTCGGTTACTTTGGTTCTGCTGCGGATGGTCTCATTTTTATACAGTGTATGGTGCTATACAGTGCATGGTCGCAGGTAAATGAATTCCTTAATCGACAATGAAACACACATATTTGGACTTTGGTCATTATCTATAGGTACACTACAACGTTGTGTCCTGAGTAGAAATAACCCGAAAACTCATAAATTGAAAATTATGAAAATGTGCAAAATAAAAAGAAATGCTCATTCATATCCCACAGTTTGGTGTTAGTCTATAAGCCCTAAACACTGATGTCTCATTAGAGACACGCGGGTCGTTTGGCACAGCAGTTGGCACACGTTTGGCGGCCAAGGCATTTGGCACTCCGGTGCCAATGGTCCATTTGGAAGATGTTGTTTTGTTGGTTACTAGTAGTTTTCGATAGCCATTTAAATGTTTTAGATAAAGAAAGATTGATAAAGTAAGCTGTGTTTTAGAATGGTGGATAATGTTTTTTTTACCAGGTTTTATTATAAAAAATATTATACAAGGTGGAATTCGACGAGGGACCTTTACGGAAATGGGAGATAGTTAAGGCTATACTGAGCAACTTTTACTATGGGACCAACCCCGAAATCCTAAAAAAAAAAATACTTTCATACATTATGTGTATACATGCCGTACCTTTTTGTATGGATAAGTTTTTTTTTTATATACGATTTCGGGGTTGGTCCCATAGTAAAAGTTGCTCAGTATATCCTTAACTATCTCCCATTTCCGTAAAGGTCCCTCGTCGAATTCCACCTTGTATATACCCTTCCTTAGTCCCAGAAAGGAATTATTTGATATCCTCATTAGCCGAAATTGTTACGCTCGCACTAATAACATGTTTATTAGACGTGATTGCAGACTTTTCAATTAATCATCATCATTATCATCAGCCTATGATAGTCACTCATAGACGAATTAGGAGATAAATGCCCATAATCGCCACGCTAGGCAAGCGGATTGGCGATGATACTTCAGTGATACTTCAATCCCTTAGTCGACTCTTAAGACACCCGCAGGAGGAGTTGGGGTGGTGACAAATGTATTCTTACTGCCGTCACCACACGGCGACAAAACAATGGCAAACATTATGGCTCACAAAACTTTAAATTCAATCTCGTATTATATTGAAAATATAACTTAATCGCTACATCATGCAAACACCATGTCAAATTGCCCCCACGTATGTTACCTTGTCAAAAACAAGCAAACCACGAAAGTAACTTCTTCCACTTCACGCCCCAGAAAACTGTAAAAGCTGAAAACTCGTAATTACATGTAAGCGTATCTGCGTCTCCAAGATTGACGGCATGACGGCGTCTTTGATGTTTTTCGTGGCGTCACGAACAGCGGCCGTGGCGTAAATTTAAAATGATGACGTCACGTACTTTGCGATACTGGCGTTTGAGCGCTACCATTTTTCTTACGTGCGTCCATGTTGAATATTTTGGACACAAAAATAAAATATATTATTTTTGCAAAAAGCCATCAGAGATGGACTAGTAAACTCAACCAATTGGAATCCTAGGCCACTCTATATAACCATGTCAAAATAACAAGTAGTAACAAATCTTTTACAAGTCGATTTGAACTTGAAGTGTGCGTACCTATATGTATTGTGGCAAATGTTTGAAAAATTGTGTGCCTCATCTCATTTAAATCTACAGCATGATTTTCGGTCATATCAAAATTACGTTGCATCTACGATCTTTTTTCTGTCTTCTCATTAACATACTTAGGTAAATTTATAGTGCCAAGTACATGCCAAGGCCGACAAACATTTGTGATCCGGCTTTGCCATTTAACGGCCGCGGTGCGTACATTATTTTTCTGTTCAACGGAGCCGGCAGGCAGCAACTTAGTTTAGCGCAGCGGCCGGCAAAGTGAGGGCAGAAAAGTATTTTTGTGTTTGTTTAATGGTCTTACTATGCTTTTGGCGCCCTTATTCTTTTTGAAAGACTTTATTTGACGATACTCCACACTATAGAAATAAATTACTTGATAAAATTACAAAAAATGAAAAAATCGTCTCGACTTTCCTACTGGGGAGGTACCCGAAAAAATAATATTCTACCACTTGTCGGCGTGATTAATATGTACCAAGTTGCAAATTTCTAGTACTAACGGCCATGCTGCGTACAGACAGACGGACATGGCGATATTATAAACATAATATAATCTATAAGCATAACTGAAACCGTTAATTCTAGCTTGCGAAAACACAACGAGTTCCGATAGTACCACCCTGTGTTTTCATGTACAACTTGTAATCCGTCATGTTTTGTAAAGAAGGCGTAACCGTCCGTAGCCCGGCATTACCGTACCGTCATCATCAAAAATACCTACGCAAATAAAGCGCTTAAAAGCACTTTATGCCCCTGCCATTAAGACTTTTGATTCTTTCATAATGCGTAGATACTTTTGAAGCTGATTTCCCTGGATTAAGGGAGGCTTAAGGGGGTGAATGTTGCTTGTTCTCTTAATACCTTGTTTGAGCTGTAATTAAGTAGTCGTTTAGTATGCGTGATATTAAAAATAGTCTAAAGCATAATATATCAGTCTTATGGTATTTTAGACACGTAAAAAGTTATATGAATGGTATTTTTGTCCTTGAAAAACTATCACAGTTGTCGCCCTTTATTAAACGTCTTCTAACGTACTCGTAACTTTAACTTAGCAAACAGTTGTGTAATACTTATTGGCTTGCTAAGTTAGGTGACGCTTATGAATAAGGGGGTTACTAGGTATTTCAAATACATTTTTGATCGTTGTGCAAGGCTTATTCGAATGATAATATTATTATAAGTACATTTATTTATATATTCCGAATATGGTATAGATTTCGTTTTAAAAGAATATTATCTTATTCACGGTGTTCCAAAACTTAGTTTAAAACCCTACAATTTACTCCGTCAAAAGCAAAAATAAAATTCATATGAAACTGGCCTTATCGTAAAGAGGATGTTGCAAAAAAATTAAATGAATAATCACCAAAGTGAGAATTAAAAAAAAACAACTTTTAACTAATTTCTACGAGATCCAAAAGAATCATCAAAATCGGTTCATCCAGTCAGAGGGTGAATATCTGAGCGTTTCAACCGCCTAATTTTGGTGGCATCATATTAACCCAGAGAGTTCTGAGGTAACAAGCATAAAAAAAACATATTGTCGAATTGAGATCCTCCCCTTTTTTTTGAATTCAGATGATAACGGAAAACCACACAGCAACAGCAAACCACATGTATGCTGAAACATAACTCACGGACATTTCACAAAGCTTCCTCAAACTCACAACTCATTCTAATAAAATAGCCTTTATTACATTCGCATAAAGTGCATTCGCGGCGTTACATAATTCTCTGCAAAACAAGATAAATTGGTACTTCGACTGCAGTAATAAATGACAATTACCGGCATGGCGAGGAATGCAAGGATCGGGGTACTAGGGTTTGAGTATGTTGGGGTAAGATCGGTTGATACCAGCTTCAACAGAGGTAACTAAACATGTGCGTACTTTGTGTGTGATTATAAAACTTTATGCAATTACCGGTATGGCGAAGTGTGTCAGGAGGCTGTTGTTGTTCTTGTATTCTGGCCATGCCTTCTGCCATTTTTTCCACAACTAGACATCAAAAGTGCCTATTTTGCGTGGTCCCAACGTGGCCCAGAACTTGTTGGAGATTTAACATACACCCTTGAATTTCTTCACAGATATAAGCAACATTCCTCACGATGTTTTCCTTCACCGTAAAGCACTTATAAATATCAAATGATATTTCGTACATACGTTTTTGAGAAACTCTTTGGTACGAGCCGGGGATTGAACCCACGACCGCTGCGTAGCAGCCGTGCGGTTTACCACTATGCCAGGAAGTATGTTGGGATAATATCAGTTAGGACTATCCCCAAAATTGAGTAATTAATTGACGTTGCGCGAAATTTGCATGTAATTATAATACAGTACCTAATGAGTTGCAGTTACCGGTACGTATATGGCGAGCAAAGTATGAGTAAAAATCAGGGTAGGTACCCGAGTACCTACTCTGATTTTTACTCATACTTTGCTCTGCTTATCCGAATACTAAGAGGTTTGAGGTTGAAACCATCTTCAACATGGTTGACGAACATACGCGTACTTTGCTGATAATACAGCAATAAATGGCATACACAATACTCAAAAGTGATCGGGGACACTAGGGTTTGAGTAGGTTGACATCCTATATTTATTTGCGTGACCCTAAATTCAATTGCTTAAAGGTATTTATAAAATTGAAATTATTTTGGATTTCATGAAACAAATAATTAGTCATTTTAATTTTGTAAACATTCTAAGCACTCATAGTTTTCATTGTGTACTAAATAAGTCTTAAGTTTCAGGCTGTCTAAAATATTTATATTTTCACGCTCAACGCTTCACGTCGAGGTTAGTGAGACTACGTTCTGTCCCATCTTACTCCAACATACCTCTCTAGGTACGATAGTGCTGAAGTATTTATGGACTAGAGTTAGTGCTAGTGTTTCAGCATTGGAATGGTTCCTCGCTTTGGATGCGAGATGGAGCCACTTAATAAATGTGTGGGCTATTATGTTGTACATCACAATTATATCTGCCGGACTTGTTTTTGGTTTGTACAGTAATTCGGAACCTAACCCACTCTACGAGTATTATTATCTACTACGAGTACCTATGTCAGAGTGAAGTTTTAAAAATCCAGACTCCTGTTGGTCTCACAAGTTGTGAGAAATCTCAAACAATTTATTACTTTGACATGGCTATATTGGGACCTAGGCTTCCAAGGGCCCTAATTGGACCTTGGCTTTCGAGAAATGTTAACAGCGAACTGTAATAAACAATAGAATACACTAATTAATTTTGAATCTAGGTAGGGTACAAGGTAACCTATAACACAATTTTTAACCGACTCCAAAATAGGAGGAGGTTTATCATTTAACGAATTTTTTTATATATATTTTTTTTATTATTCGGAAAGTCGAAAGTCGAAACCTATAAAAATCACACTAAAGCTTAAGTAGATGAGCTTTTTACAAATTAAAAAGATATAAATATACATTAGGATCATCAACAATGGACAAATAAACAAACATAGGGAGAAAGCTTCCTTTGTTTAAGTAATTTAATATTTAAATATTCGTAATTCCATATATTTGTACAAATAGTCCGCCATCAGAGTGAAACATGGGCCTCCCGAATATCGCCATGGTGACGCCTGCGCCTTCGTTCGTCAGTTCATTAACTTTTTCGCGAGTCCTGAGACGGTTTGAGCGATAAGCGAATAGCGGAATAGGATCTCCAAAAAGATCGTTACCGGTATGCTTAAAAATCGGCCCGAAATCGGGTCATTGTCAGTCCGAAACATAGAAGTTGTCCACTCGGTGGTCAAAAGTTAACAGCTTTTATAAATCTATGTTACGATATGATTGCATAGGGCTTTAGAGCCGGGAACCTAATTGTACCGCCATTTGTTTTATCCAAAAATTTGTACACGAATTTCTTAACTTTCAGTATGTCCACCGCAAAGACGATAACTTAAATCAAACAATGAGCCAATCGCAATATTTCGGTAATGAAAAATGATTCATCGGATTGTAAACATAAATTGATGACATTTTCTTTAAATTTCAGGATACTGATGCCAAATCATAAATTGCTAAAATATGATCACGTGATTTTTGAATAAGCCATATCTTATACTTGCGCCTTACCAGCTTGCAGCGGCATCTCCGTCGATTTTTCAACGTGTGGTCTACCAAGTACATACAAATTTTACTATGCATACAGTGTATGTAAATTATACATATATGTACTACCACAGTGATCATATCCACGAATAATAAATAAATAGCGAGGTATTCCTGTTGGTGAGTAGCATCGTCCGCTCTCAAAGAGAAAGTATGAATAACGGGAGATCCACGGAACCTCTCGATATCGGTCCTATCTTCTCTTTTGCTATCGATAAAGTAAATCCTTAAATATTTTGGTAAGTAGTACTTTACAATTTGGTAGAACCATACGTTTGTTTGTACGTAGAACAAAAATATCTAATAGTGCTAAATTCTGGATTTCATTTAATCCCCATACACGAAACTGTACTATTATTAAAACACAGCCAAAGTATTATTGGCAGCTCGTAAGCTTAACCCATATGCCCATAACTAGTATTTGAAAATGAAAACAATTGAATTTTATTTCATTGTTGTAAAATACATTCAATGAACGTACACGTATGGGTTAATTAGATAGGATATATACAATGTAAGCACCATCAGTTGTGAAATTCAAGATTTTTTGGGATTAGATTCAATGGAGACGTAAAAATGCAGAAATTATATTAATTAAGTCGTCAACTTACCCGCTTTCGCTCCCAACTTAGCCCCATCGTCAGGCCTCGTAAAAAAATCTCAGCAATAAATCTTTATTGCCGTGTTGTTTGCCCGCATTATTTGTGTCGACGCGCAATTTTCGTTTTCTTTGAAGACTTCATATTTCCTCCCATGTGGAGTAATTACTGCTGCGCCAAATTGAACGCTTTGTGAAATGTGTTCGCAATTAAACAATGACACAATAAAAATTGATACCGTTTCTGTATAATTTTGAAGAAATGTAAAATTTCAAAAATGTCAGATAATGGTCTGACGAGAATAGGTACCTACAAGTACCTACGCCTTAGGGTCGATTTCACAAAAATTATATTTGAGGAATAAAGCCTACTCTCAGAATACCTACTTCTCTTAGTGTCAAATTATGGCTTTTTGACATTACTATCTGAGAGTACCTAAGCTTTGGTGAAATGGAACCTTTCCCATTTTTGCCCATTTCAAACTTTAATTCGAAGAAGAGAAATAATGTGACTATTGAGTACACTGGTAAGAAGCTTTACACTAACCTAGCTAATTATAATCATAATCATAATTGATTGTAATCATGATCTATGATTGATACAACAATAAATAGATAGCTTAGTACAAATATTTCTTTTATTATTATTAATATTTTTTTAGGTTCAATAATAAAATGATCTGAGATGCGATCTACTACATTGATTATATTCTATATACTATTATAGTCGTTTAACCATTAAATTCTTATTATTAGTTATGTAAAACTGCTGCATCTTAGTTCTAAAATAAACAGGCACTTTGTTTTATATAAACCAACGCTTCGTGCACACCCGCCATCTATTTTCACAGATACAGTTGAAAATGTACATCATATTTTTGTGGGAAAAATATACGAAGCTTAAGAAAATAAACGACAATACCGTTTCGATGTTAGAAAATAATGTTTACGTGAAATAAAACGCGCTAACAACCGTTGGAATCGTTATGTAATTAAAGTAAAACGTAAAATATATATTGCATGCTAAAAATTAAATAAAACAAATATTCTTCCTGTAACTGAACGTAATTAGAAAAGTTACTGCGTAGGTTGCAGTTACAAAACTACGTTTAGCAATATCGTATTTCTTTTAACCCACTTATTGTAAAACCAGCCTTATGGGAATGTATTTAACGTTTATATTGACGTGTTTAATTAAAAACATGGGAGATAAGGAAAGTAAATACAACTGTCGCCTCGTTCCAATTTGAAATTTTAATTGGATATGCAATCACAGTGGCGACCCGTGTCAGAACGGCAGTTTCCTAATAAAACACGATTCAATATGAAGCCACGTGAGAAGTAACATTTATTTTTTAACAAAGTATAGTAGCCATATACACCGTGTTTTTATTGATTTCCGTTAAATTGGACAGGTTACTTGGGACATTAATAAAAGTTGCCTGGTATATCGGCTTTTGTTAATATCATAAAAACATTTTTTTTTCGTTTTCATACATAATAATTGTAATGGCAAGTGTGAGAGAACCTTAAGAATAAGATCTCAGGTGACTGACGGCATTCGTCAAAATAAGTAACATTAGGATGTAATAAAGGTTGCAATATACTTGTTCAGTCATTAAACTTATTTTTTTGATAATAACAGTAAGAGTTAAGACACTAGTTTCTTAGAGATATTTTTGACCTAAATAAGCTTCCTTTTAATTTAAGGGAAATCAATAAAAACACGGTGTATATTATGTATCTGTACCAAGTATTTTTAGTAGGTACTTATAAATATAGAAACATGTACCTTGGTAAAATAATCGCACTCTGATGTTCGGTATGGCCACTATCACCACTGTCGCCAACATAAACTCCTTTGCTCAAAGGTTAACTGGAAGAGATCCCTTACAGGGATAAGTTCGCCTTTGTACCTGTCAAATTTACTGTCAATTATGTGTATTTTTACCTGTGTTTTGTGTACAATAAAGAATTTACATGACATACATTCATACATTATTTCGAATACCTAGGTAAGTAAGTCCGGGCCTTTACCATTACCTAATCCTTAGTTGGCTTATGTTTAATCTAAAAGTGAGCATTTTCTGCCGTAGACTGCTAATTTTTTTTTGTTTGATTAAAAATAATGCGATCCGATATAATATAATAATTTTTGACTAAAATACGGACTCGGGTATCTTGATCTAGTCTCATTTATTCTGTGGTCCGCAAAAGTGGCACGAGGCAGTTTTTGGGCAAAAAATATATTTGCAGGATTTTAAGTACATAGTTTAAAGATAATACATTTGACTACTAATAAGGACGAATAAGCTGTAAGTACCTGAATAAACAAAATAGAGTTAGTTTCAAAATCATCTTTAAAATATTTTATAAAAAAATTAACATTTGCTTACCGTTTGTTAATGCAAGTTTTTAGGTAGGTATGTTTACTTTTTTTTAGATTCTACTGCCGCAGGTATAGATGCAATTACTATAGAAGAGAAAGCTCGCTTTATACCTGTACGTGTAATTCTGTTCATCATTTTGGTCTATTGAACTCCTAATAATGCAATCCGAACTAATTGTATGCTCCAATATAATTAGATATAATCCTCAGGAAATAATTCGCAAAGTTTTATATTAAAACGCTGAAACCGAGTCTTATATAACTGTCCAAAAATCCGAATAAATTGGATAGGTAACAAGTAGAGAGTGCGCTGGTCGTAATGAACGGCATTCCTACATTCCAGTGTGCGAAGACAGCAAGGGGTTTTGTTATCGTGGCTTGGAGAGTGCTGGTGACTTCGCTCAGGTAATCCAAGATAACCAATCAAAAATAAGGAAAATTGAACAAACAAATGAATTGCATCAGCTCAGCATAAGCAGCTTGAGTCGCCATCAGATATACAGCCTGATTTTTTATTCACCCGCTAAACTTTAGGGGGCTCATTTTGAGATTGTGAAGGCAGTAAGAATATATTTGTCACCACCCCAACTCGTCCTGCGGGTGTCGTAAGAGTCGACTAAGGGAAGTGTCACCATTATTTGATAAAAGATTGATGATGGGCAGCAGGGTCATCATATCATAGACACATTACTGCGATCGCCAATCCGCTTGCCCACCGTGGCGATTATGGGCATTTACCTCCGTTATCCGTTTATACGCATAGTTAATACGCGAAGTCTGTGAGACTCCCAACTCGTCAGATAAAGGTTAAAAATAGGTAAAAAAGTTGTTTAAAAAAGGTATCTCCATTAAAATTACTCTGCAGGCCTAACCACGATTCCATTCTGTAATCGTATACGATAAGTAATAAATGTATGAGGCAGATTCGTACGAAAAGTCACGTGACCATTTACATACATTATTATGGTCACGTGACTTATCGCTTATCGTATACGATTGCAAAATGGCATATTAGCCAGGGCTGCTGGTTTGTGAGCGTTTGATTCGCCCGAAGCCTTGAGAATCGTTATAAGACCAGGTAGGTACCAGCGTTTATTGGATTTCGCTTCTTTTGCGAACTGTGAGAGCTCCCTGAAGAATTTTATTGAGTTTCCAATGTACGGTTTGGACAAATTTCCCCAGTGAACTTTGTGTGAAATAGAACTTATTGTATTTTGAGACGTTTATTTATAAAAATGTTGTGAGAGTGAAAAAAGCCGACATTTTTGAGTAATTTGTTTATAAGCTTTTTTGTTTTCCTGGCCTCAATAATAGGTAAGTACAAAATAAAGGTATGCATAATGTTATGTTAATTTAATGGAAAATTACTATTTCTTTACCGCTGAGTACGAGAATACTTTCACTTTTCAACGGAGATACAATTAAGTCCTTACCAATCTGTTATTAAAGTACAAACGTTTCCTGCATATATGTATTTCAGAAAGCCTTTGTACTTATTTGCCACATATGCCACTTCACACATCGACATATACATATACTTCATTAAAAGAAACAAAACAGCGTCTGAACATAGATAATGGATTAAGTTATTTTCGTTTCTTATAATATACAGGGTGATCAATCCAAATGATAGCAACATCTTTTCTACGTAACTCGTATCTAGAGTTACGAAATGAGACCATCGATATCTTTTCATTGATTTCCACCGATAGAATACCGGTCCCAAGATACCGATACCATTGATTCCACTTTTTGTTGACAGCGTAACTCGTACCTTGAGAATTCCGCCATCGCAACCAAAATATAGTAACTATATATCCAGTCTTCAGACTTGAAGCCTTGTAGTAATCGACTTAAGGTTTATTATTTGTGTTTTCAAATGTAGATATGACATTTGTGAAGGTTTTACCGCTTAGTGCTTTGATATTGGAAGGTTAATTTAGTACAGGGAGGTTGTAATGTTCTAACAGTGATTTGTTAAGTAAAAGTTTTATAGTTACATTAAGCTGTGAAAGAAATTTATATTATGGTTAAATTAAAAATGTAGTTTAAAAAACCCTCGTCGGTTTGTTTGTGTCATTATGTGAAACACTGTACTTTAAGTGTTTAGCGGATCTACCTATACGTGCAAAAAAATTACGACCATATTAAGTCCTCAATGCATACCTACTTATTGTACAGCATTTTGCTCACAAAATCGTGTTCTAGATATAAAAATAGGTATGTCGTATTGGATTACGTTGTTGTATTCTGGGCGCAACTCGACATCAAACGTGCTTATTTCGCGTAGTCCCAACACTGGCCCATTATTTGTTGGGGATTTCACACACGCCCTTGAATTTCTTCGCAGATGTATGCAGGTTTGCACACGATGTTTTACCTCACCGTAAAGCGCTTGTGAATATCAAATGATATTTCGTACATAGGTTTTTGAAAAACACATGAATCTAATTAAAAAAAATGTTTGTTAAAATGTGGTAATCCAGGACTTACCGTGTGGTGACGGAAGTAAGAATACATTTGTCACCACCCCAACTCCTCCTGCGGGTGTCGTAAGAGTCGACTAAGGGATTGGAGTATCACTGACCATTCTACAAGATTGATGATGGGTCAGCAGCGTCATCATAGTGGACACATTACTGCGATCGTCAATCCGCTTGCCCATCGTGGCGATTATGTGCATTTACCTCCTAATGCGTCTATACGCATAGTTAATAGGAGAGGCCTACGTCCAGCAGTGGACTAACATCACATAGGCTGATGATGACAAATCCAGGACTGAACCAAGCACCATACAATTACAACGATGAGCTAAGTTGGGGGCTGTAGCCTGTAACTGACTAAATTATCGAAATTTGCCTAAAATCAGTTCCTCGCTGTCTAAACACAGACAAGCTGAGGCTGGAGGGCAGTACCCGTACCATGAGTTGGAAAGTGTCGATTACGTTAGGTTTTACTCGATACGTAAAGCAGGAAATCACGCTCGCACCAATAAATAAATCATTAGCCCTACCATGAGCTTGCGCGGCGTTATTGGGGCATTTTCACTTACAGGGATTAAATGATATAACATTATTTTTGTAAATATTTAATGCTTAATTGTCCTTTCAAAACTGACATAGAAGTTAACTTTTTGTGAGAGTTAAGCTAATTGAGTGTCCCTAGAAGTGAAAATACCCATTGACATGCGTCTTTCTTTTCTATCCGGGCGCCAATACGCAAGTACGAGCGGGATGGATAGAAAGTAAACGCGCGTTAGTAACGTTGCGGCAGCTCATGATAGGGCTACTGTAGCATCACCATGTGGCTTATGATGGCCACGCGTTTGCTGTTTATCGTGCTACTCGTCACTTTACCACTTGTTAGAGCCAGACGGCAACAACGACAATCGATTAATCACGTGATCATCACAAGCCACATGACTTTGCAAGTATCGGTAACGTTTGGTTTTACGATACGTAAAGCAGTCTATCGCCATCGCTCTAATAAATCAGTGCGAGTGTGATAGGTACTCGTAGAATGCTTTACGCATCGAGTAAAACCTAACGCCGCGGCCACGACATCGGTCTAAGGCGACCGGCTTAGCGGAAAACGTATGATGCTCCCTCTCGTACCTATATCGGGGGTCACAACGGAAGAACAGCGCTGGCCTAGCCAGCTACATGCTGAGTTGTGACCCTTTTGTGGCAAGCTGTTGTGGTGTGCTATTTGTAAATGTGTATATGTCCATCGTGCTTGTCATAAATAAATTTTATTTCATTTTCATTTCATTTCATTTCATATCGGCATCCCGCTCTAACTCATGGATTCGCTCGCCGCTGGTCGCCTTAGACCAATGTCGTGGCCGGGCCGTAACGTAACCGGTGACGGCTACAATAGCCGTACTATGGCTTTGCAAGTTAGGTATTACTGGATGCGTAACGGCCCGGCCACGACATCGGTCTAAGGCGACCGGCTTTGCGGAAAACGTATGGTGCTCCCTCTTGTACCCATATCGGCATCCCGCTCCAACTCATGGATTCGCTCGCCGCTGACCGCCTTAGACCAATGTCGTGGCCGGGCCGTAAGGTAACCGGTGACGGCTACAATAGCCGTACCATGCCTTTGCAAGTTATGTATTACACTGGACGCGTAAAGCCCCTGCTTTAACGCACGCACATATTGGCTAGAAAGAGAGGCAAACAGCGAAATTGTAAATTGTAACTTTATAAAACGCGACCCAGGTCATCGCGCTCGCTCCAATATGTTAGAGCGAGCGCGATAGAATGCATTACGTAGGTATCAAGTAAAACCTAACGTATCCTTCACGTTCTAACTCATGGTACTACAGGTGAATATTCATGTGTTGTTGGACAAAACAGCCGTTCGACGATGAGAGTTCGTTCATAAACTGAAGGCACGTGTAATGTATAGCCATGGCTTGCTGCCAGATGCCTCCACTCTACTTGACTCAGTTCAATTTACATATAATATAGGCACTTGGATGCGGACAGCTCACGACCGATCTTTGTGGAACTCTCTGGGGGAGGCCTATGTCCTGCAGTGGACGTCAATTGGCTGATGATGATGATGATGATAGGCACTTGTCTCACCGATCTATTAAGCTATGAACTATGGGATTAAGGCACTGGTCTCAACGCGAGCTACTAAGCACTATCGGCTACTAAGCACTAATACTGAACTATCGGCTATAAACACAAACAAAAGATACGCACTCCCGCAAGAGACACGGCGACACTCGCCCGGCGGTGATAGCTGATAGCTGGGCGAGTATCGCCGTGTCTCTTTTATTTACACGGGAGTGCGTATCTTTTGTTCGCGTTTATAGCTTACTATATAGCTCGCGGTGAGACCAGTGCCATACAGTCGCTATCATATATAACGGAGCGACTACGATGCTCAAATATATGTGAACATTCACTCTGTGCCATGGCAATAGAGGCTCGTTCAGATGTTTATTAGTACCACGGCCGCTTCGATATAATATCATTGCGATTATGCTCTTGATCGACGACGTTCGAAGCAGTCAGCCTCCGTAGCCTAGTTGGTAGTGACCCTGCCTACGAAGCTGGAGGTTCCGGGTTCGAATCCCGGCGAGGGCATTATTTGTGTATTTATTTATCACAAATATTTGTTCCTTGGTCATGGCTGTCTGGTATTTAAGTATCTATCTATTATGTATATCATCGCCTGGTACCCATCACAAGCCTTAATTGAGCTTACCGTGAGACTTAAAAATAAATAAATAATAAATAAATAAATATCTTGGGACATCTTACACAAATCGACCTAGTCCCACGGTAAACTCAATTAAGGCTTGTTATGTGGGTACCAGGCGACGATATATATAATAGATAGATACATATAGATACTTAAATACATAGACAGCCATGACCAAGCAACAAATATTTGATTCGAACCCGGAACCTCCAGCTTCGTAGGCAGGGTCACTACCAACTAGGCTACAGAGGCTGACTTGTGTGAAGATGTCCGAAAATACTTATTTATTTTATTATAATACTCAAGTAATTTGAACCAAACCATGATAAGCTCAAAAGCTCACTATTGTTATACAACGCGGCAACGCTGCTAGCGTTATGGGCACTTTTGCACGAGGAGGGGTAGGGGGAAATGAGTAAATTGTATTTTTATTAAACGGTTTTTATTAACTTCACCGCGTATCAACTGTCGTCGATGCTTCAAATCTTGTGATCGATTTTTCGACCACTTCTACTGCACCAAAATTAATGAAATTTGGAACTCGTGTCAAGTCCCCATGACAATGCAATATTATAATATTTGTATCCTTGTACCCTCAAAGCCTGATGCTGCAGACGTACTGCCTACCTTAACCGAGAGTGTTAGACACGTGAAAATGAATGTATAGCATGTTTGGCATAATCAAATACTAACATCCTGATCTTGACTTCCAACTCCTCACTCCTGATGCTGCAGTACTGCCCACAATAACCGCAAGGTTTACCTTTTATCGATTTCTTGATTTTAAAGAAGTTCTTTAGATATTAAGTAAAAACATGCGAATTTAATACTAACGTCCAACTCCTCAGATCTGATACTCCAGTGTTACTGCCTGCCACAACCGCTAGGTTTAGGGATCTGTAGATTTTGAAGTACTGTTTTAGACATTTGGTAGAAACATACGCATTTCATTATCATAATCATCATCATATCAGCCGAAAGGCGTTCACTGGTGAATAAAGGCCTCCCCCAAAGATTGCCACAAGGACCGGCCCTGTGCCACCCGCATCCAGTAACATTCACCAGGTCATGAGTCCACCTTGTGGGGGGCCTACCCACGCTGCGCCTTCTGGTACGTGACCACCACTCGAAAAACTTACCGCCCCAACGACCATCGGTTCCACGCGCGACGAGCCCCGCCCACTGCCACTTCAGTTTAGCGATTTGAAGAGCTATATTGGTTATTTTGGTTAAGCTGCGAATGGTCTCATTTCTAATCCGATATCGCAGAGACTCCTAACATAGCCCTCTCCTTTGCCCTTTGGGTGACATTGAGCATTCTTATAAGGCCCATTGTAAGCGAGCACGGTTTAGTACCGTAGGTCATCACTGGCAACATACACTGATCAAAGACTTTCGTCTTCAAACCCTGCGGAATATTGGACGAAAAGATACATACGGATTTAATACTAACTTCCAATTCCTGCGGCCCTCCAGCTGATAGTGACAGCGTGAGTGGAGCGCGTAGCGTAGGGTGACCCGTCGGGCCTGCGGCCCTCCAGCTGATAGAGTGATAGCGTGAGTGGATCGCGTAGCGTAGGGTGACCCGTCGGGCCTGCGGCCCTCCAGCTGATAGAGTGACAGCGTGAGTGGACCGCGTAGGGCGAGCCGTTGGGCCTGCGGCCCTCCAGCTGATAGAGTGACAGCGTGAGTGGATCGCGTAGCGTAGGGTGACCCGTCGGGCCTGCGGCCCTCCAGCTGATAGAGTGACAGCGTGAGTGGACCGCGTAGGGCGAGCCGTTGGGCCTGCAGTCCTCCAACTGATAGAGTGACAGCGTGAGTGGATCGCGTAGCGTAGCGTGAGCCGTTGGGCCTGCGGCCCTCCAGCTGATAGAGTGACAGCGTAAGTGGATCGCGTAGCGTAGGGTGACCAGTCGGGCCTGCGGCCCTCCAGCTGATAGAGTGACAGCGTGAGTGGACCGCGTAGGACGAGCCGTTGGGCCTGCGGCCCTCCAGCTGATAGAGTGACAGCGTGAGTGGATCGCGTAGCGTAGGGTGACCAGTCGGGCCTGCGGCCCTCCAGCTGATAGAGTGACAGCGCGAGTGGACCGTGTAGGGCGAGCCGTCGGGCCTGCGGCCCTCCAGCTGATAGTGTGACAGCGTGAGTGGACCGCGTAGGGCGAGCCGTTGGGCCTGCGGCCCTCCAGCTGATAGAGTGACAGCGTGAGTAGAACGCGTAGGGTGAGCTGTCGGGCCTGCGGCCCTCTAGCTGATAGAGTGACAGTGTGAGTGGACCGCGTAGGGCGAGCCGTCGGGCCTGCGGCCCTCCAGCTGATAGTGTGACAGCGTGAGTGGATCGCGTAGCTTAGGGCGACCCGTCGGACCTTCGGCCCTCCAGCTGATAGAGTGACAGCGTGAGTGGATCGCGTAGGGCGAGCCGTCGGGCCTTTGGCCCTCCAGCTGATAGAGTGACATCAGCGTGAGTGGACCGCGTAGGGCGAGCCGTCGGGCCTGCGACCCTCTGGCCGATAAACTGACAACGTAAGTGGATCGCGTAGGTTATCAGCTTGACAGCTCTATCGAGTGACAGTGTAATTGGACCGCGTAGGGCGAGACGTCGGGCCTGCGGCCCTCCAGGTGATAGAGTGACAGCGTGAGTGGATCGCGTAGGGTGAGCCGTCGGGCCTGCGGCCCTCCAGCTGATAGGATGACAGCGTGAGTGGATCGCATAGCGTAGGGCGAGCCGTCGGGCCTCGCTTTAAACTTGATTTTCTCAATAAACCAAATTGATTGATATATTCCATATTGTCAAATCTCTGTTATCTAAGGTATTGTATGAATAACACGCCCACTTGAGTCACTTCGGGCATTCAAGCTGACATTTTTTTAGTGTCGGATTTCAAAAAATATCTATTCAGCAGCGATTCCCCTCTCGTTACACATAAATTATTGTCCATTACGTTTACACATGTTGTGTCGTGATTAAAGCGCGAGAGTTAAACGCTAGCATCCCTAATTGTATTGCATATTACAAACAACATCCTTTGATCTAGAATAAGTTGCACTAAAAACTTGAAAATAAAATAAGTAAAAAAAGTTTTAAGTTAAACGGTTTTTATTGTACCAAAAACTAGAAAATAAAAATTAGTTGTAACTTTTTAAGCGTAGATGCTACTTTTTGTAGATTAGTCACGTGAAACTATTATCACTGTAGTCTTCCCAAGTCGGATGCTGAAAGCCACGTTTAGCCTCTCTGTCAGTGGATTAAACGTATCCTAATCGGAAACTTTTACCAAACTAAAATAAAAACGTGGGGCGTTATTATGAAGAAACGTACAAGTTCAAAATATGTAATTGTAGCTTTAATTTTGCAATGAATCATTCATCTGTTACAACACTTCTACAGAGGTAAATAACTTTTATCAAGGCCAGAACAAAACTTATTACTCTATTGCTGTCTTGATTTCTATGTGTGTTCTTAAATAACTATAGTGACTTAATCACAATTGCGTACGCCCCACGTTTTTATTTCAGTTTGGTAAAAGTTTCCGATTAGGATACGTTTAATCCACTGACAGAGAGGCTAAACGTGGCTTTCAGCATCCGACTTGGGAAGACTACAGTGATAATAGTTTCACGTGACTAATCTACAAAAAGTAGCATCTACGCTTAAAAAGTTACAACTAATTTTTATTTTCTAGTTTTTGGTACAATAAAAACCGTTTAACTTAAAACTTTTTTTACTTATTTTATTAATTGTGTGTTTATTAAAGATAGGTTTGATTTAACTGTAATTTTTATTTGTGAAGTTTGTAATGTTAAAATAATAATAGTAGGATATTTTTTATGATCCGATTTATAACGTTAGGTAGTCTAGGTACTTTGAAATAGTTCCCACAGTTCATTCTGTACTTAGTACCTACCTGCGACATAGCGAGTGTTGCGTGGTGAAACCCGATAAGTCGAGATAATTTTTCATTGAAATGTCAACTTCACGTAAGTGTCATATAGTTCGTATTTCAAAAACCGGTTTGCTCTACTTATCTTGTTTCACCAGGCAACCCTCGATAGGTCTGTACTGAAAAAACTACTTTCAGTGGAAATAACTTAAGTAAAACGAAATCTAGCCAAACTACTTACCCAAAAACCTATGTAAAATATCTTATAAAATTATATTTATTTCCTACCTAAAATTGACATATTTTGCAACAAAGCCTTAATCGGTGTGATCATATTGCAGCATAACCACAGACATAAGCAAATATACCCCGTCACGTCCTAACCCCGTAGGCGAATGTCGATTGTTTCGCCCTGTCAATGAAACAATGTCCAATGTTCATAGATCGCAGGCTGAATCGCAAACACAGTAATAAATCAATCAAACGCTTTGAACATAGTAGGTGATCTCACGTCCAAGTTGAAAGAGGTAGCGTTTTATGTGCTGAAGTATTATAGTAACGAGCATTGTGAAATGAATTGGGACTTATATTTCTTACGTAATAAGGATCACTGCTGGTAACAATAGTTACAGTCACTATATTGGTAAATGCGTAATTATTTTAACAAGTTCTAAAAATCATCATCATCATCATATCAGCCGAAAGACGTCCACTGCTGAACATAGGCCTCCCCGAAAGATTGCCACAATGACCGGTCCTGCGCCACCCGCATCCAGCGGACTCCTACGACCTTTACTAGGTCGTCGGTCCACCTTGTGGGGGGCCTACCCACGCTACGCCTTCCGGTACGTGGCCGCCACTCAAGAACCTTCCCACCCCAACGGCCATCGGTTCTACGCTCAAGATACCCCGCCCACTGCCACTTCACTTTAGCGATTCGGAGAGCTATTTCGGTTACTTTGGTTCTGCTGCGGATGGTTTCATTTTTAATCCGATCACGCAGAGAGACTCCTAGCATAGCCCTCTTCATTGCCCTTTGGGTGACTTTGAGCCTTCTTATGAGGCCCATTGTAAGCGGCCACGTTCTAAAAATACTAATAACATTTTCATATTTTAGTGCTCTTGTCTTGTGTAGCAAGTATTGAGTTGAACATGTAGGTATGCCTACAGTATTTTGGGTTTTGTTTTCAATGCACAGAGAATAAATTCCCTGAAATTCGTGTAAATGCGTTTGTTTATTTTATTAGTAAAAGATAGACCGTGATCAGTATTCTCTCGTATTGGAGGCCAAGACACATTTTGGGTCGCAGCGCCAGAGGAGTAAGTAAGTAAAAGTACAAGACAGAGCCAAATACAAACCTGTTTGTATTTACAGTTTTATTCAGCCACAACCGTTAAAAACGTATTTTGCAAGTATTAAAAAAAATTATCTTCGTTTTCATCACCTGAATGATCACTGATCGAGGTTGTCACATCAGAGTTAGTGACGCGCCGCAAAAAATCTCAGTGAATGGGAGCCCTAGGTCACTCGAGAACTATATCAAAGTGACGCTATAAATAAGATTATAAGAAATGTA
>JALPQI010011132.1:0-49253 GCA_025490895.1 Thaumatotibia leucotreta | reverse complement strand
GTACCATGCGACGATATATTATATGTATAATAGATACCTAGATACATACAGATAATTAAATACTTACATAAATAGACAGCCATGACCAAGGAACAAATATTTGTGATAATAAATACACAGATAATGCCCTCGCTGGGATTCAAACCCGGAACCTTCAGCTGCGTAGGCAGGGTCACTACCAACTAGGCTATGGAGGTTGACAAGATGTTTATTAACCAAAAAATATTTAACTATATTATGCAAATTATCGGTGACTTCTACACTAGGTAAAGCCTGTCTCATGGAAGTCAACTACATGCGTGATGTGACAAAGAACAGCGGTTTGAAAAGATTAAATAGAAACTTAATATTTTCACTAACATGTATTTTTTATCAGCCAAGATCAAAGGCAAGTCCAAGGCCCCTAATTTCGAATAGTTTAGTAAGTAGTCCATTATTAATCCCCGCCCACGCTGTTATCTCGGCATCTGATGTGGCATGAAGCCGGTCTGTGACCAGCTTGGACCAGTTATTTTGGCGTTTTAGATTTCAAGGTTGCCTAGGGTAAAGGATTCGGTTAGAGGCCATTATCTAATCACAATTGGCTAAAGGTGGATTTAGATTAAACGAGCGAATATATCTAATTATTAATCCATTGTAGGTTGACTGGTAGAGAGTGCCTCATTGCATTAAGTTCGCCTTTTGTACATTAAGCTGTTCTTTTGTGCAGTAAAATCAATTGGCTTCGAATTATTGTTGATAATCCGAATCATGTTTAATCCGGCTTCGAATCCCGGCGAGGGCATTATTTGTGTATTTATTTATCACAAATATTTACTCCTTGGTCATGGCTGTCTATGTATATAAGTATCTATTATATATATCGTCGCCTAGTACCCACATTACAAGTTTTAATTAAGCTTAACAGTGGGACTTGGTCGATTTGTGTAAGATGTTCCAAGATAGGTATTTATTTTTCGTCTTTATAATTTAATAGTAAAACACGCAGTTTCGGAACAAAATCTTGGCCTTATCAGTAACTTAAAACCTAAATGTCACATACATTTTTTGTTACAATTATTGTAAATTATTAGTATTATAATAAATTTACGAACATCAACTTATCCAAACTCACTGGTAGATTATTCTGGTGTTTTACCCTGATATTATAATAATCCGTACTTCCAAGAACATTTCAAACGATTATGTTTACACCCATAATATAAAGAACATCTTAAAATAATTAACTGTCTTTATCAAGGGTGCGGTAATATTTTCTGTACATTAAAGTATTCTATGTTTATGGAAGCATAAACGGATGCCATAAACTTGAAGTTATTAGGTGTAAATCTGTCCAATTAATATGCGAAACGGGCAATCGAATCGAGGTGTACGTAACTGTCTAAGGTAAACCTATAAAGGATTTGTTTTCGAAGTAGTTACTGATACCTTAGGGAATGCAATATGCATGTCTTCATAATAACGAACAACTTTCCTTATGGGACTCATATCGAAATCTGGAAAAAAAAACGCTTTCCATGAAGTACTTGCCTACTACCGCGAAAATCGAAATTCGTAAATTTCGAGGATTTTTCTGTTACTCAAACGAAGGCGTCTTTAGAGTGAGAGAGACAAATCCTCGAAATTTACGTATTTTGTTTTTCTCAGTAGAGCCGCTGATGGACCGCTTTGTAAGATGTTTTTTTTTTCAAGATCCTTCCTGATCGAAATCCCTTGGCTTAGCTATTCATATATACAGGGTGTGGTATACAGGGTGATTACAACCCTGTAATCACCCTGTATACACTGAAAAAAATATTTACCAAAGTGACTTAGGTTGGCTATATTACGAGGAAACTTTGATATATCTAACAAATCCTTGCTATCAAATTTACAAAACTAAAAAGGTTGAAGTCGATACCAGAGTTCTGGTTAAATCAACAAAGAACATTGTACATTATACCAAACAACTGGTAAAATCAACAAAAAACTGGTGTAAACAACCAAATTAATTTAGTAAAATGCCAACATAAAAAGTTTGGTAAAATCAAAAAAAAAATTGTGATAGGACCCAATCAACCTTAATTTCCGGTTAGAATTACGAAAGATCTGATAAATCCAACTTAGCATTTTTTTCAGTGTACCACAGTAACAGTCAGACGATCAATACTTGAAACCCTCCACCTAATAGGTAATTGCATCCGATCAAGTTTCTGTCTGTCTGGTCTATCACCTGACACTATAATTTACCTGAAAAATAAACCTTAATTCAAAGACTTAAAGGCCACACCAATCAAGAGTTTGTCACTGTTTTAGCGATTGTTTTCAACCTTATTATAGATAACATAAGGTTCATAATAAAATGTAAGCGCACACGCAGGCATTGGCCCGGCTTCGAGAGTAAGGTTTCTAGTAGTAGCTATACTTCGTTTTTTTTAGCATTAGAAAGACCTTTGCAGAACGAGATATAAGGTTATTTTACAGGCAAATTCTGCGGATCGAACAGTAAATACGAGTTATTAAATATCACGAATTTATTATCATGCTATATTAATACACATTACTCAGTATTGTGAACAGATAAGAAACATAATGTTAGTTAATTTATATTCTAAGATGAAAAGATAATAATTTTAATAAATTGCGTTTGCAATTTTTCATGGAAAGGTTGTACATTAAAAAACCTAAAGAGGCAGAGTTCTCACACAATTTTAAAATGTCACTGTCTGTCATTCGACTTCTTATTGTTGTCGGTTGAGTCGGTTGTGTTTTATATTGCTGTTAGCTTACTTAAAGATTGTTGTTATCGTTTTTGTTCAATTTCGTTATTAATTGTTGATCTATTTAGATATTTTGTTTGTTGGTGCACATTTAAAATGGATGAAAGCAAAATCCTGTGACTACCAGTGAAAAGCGGATGGTGGTGAATATTTACAAATTAAGAAATGTGCCATAGAAAGGAATATCCCGCTAAATCGGAACGTGTGAAAAAGACTGCTGATACTGCGGCTACGGTATATAACATTTTAAAATAATATATTTTTTTAAATTAAATTAGATAATGTAATAGATAACACTGTGGAAAAAAATATTATAAACGTTGGTGGTTCCGAGTCCGTGGAATCTTCCACTGACAGTGAATAAAACTATGTATGTCATCTGAGTTTTATTTTCCAATTTGTTACCAAATTCAAACTACATTAGAGCGTCCCAGACCGCCTATAATGGCGACAAATACTAAACGACGTTGCCGACGCGTAGGGTTGTCTTAGTATTGTTATCTGCTCAGTCTTTATGACACCGTGTCCGCTTTTATACCGATAGTTAATCCTTAAATGCATGACTTTTAGAAGTATTGGGAGTGCATAATGTAAGCCAGATTAAATATGCAAATATTGTTAAATTTTAGACTGTAAACTTCATTAAATTCAGTAAATGTAAAATCGGTACGATGTTAGTTACAAATAAAAAAAAATACTTTGTTAAAAACCGCCAAACACTAAACGAAAACTTTCAATATGTCGGAGTCGCGCTTCAGTTGGCGCAGACCTGTACGACACGTCGAGTCATCGGACGCCAGAATTTGTTATTATGATTAATTATTACAATTAATTTGTTAAGAGTTACTAAATCTAGAAAACGATAAGCAATGTATTGCTTCGAGTGGTCTTTGCTTTGGTCCATGTAGGTAGATAATAAAACCCGGTTGAGATCTACCCGCCTGTGAAGCAGGTAGTTTATGACCTGACAGTATAAAAGGTCACTAGCGCTGTTTTCATGATGCATTCGCATTCGCGCGTTAAACTTAGAAAGAAGTCATTCTTGCTTTAGACATTGGAAATGTCAATTCATTCCGATTCCCGCGTTAGACTTCGAAAGATTGATTCTTGCTTTAGACTTGGAATAGATTCTGATTATGATCATTCCTTCCATTAAGTCAGTCTATCTTGAGACCGCGAATAGATTTGATTAATTGCACTCCAGAGTAAGAGGAGTTTGACTAGATTCAATAGTTCATTAGATTCAGATTCAGATCGTTATTTCCTAGCATCCTGACGAAATCGTTATTTCTTGTGTTTTGAAATTGGTGAAGCATGGACTCAAACTTAGAACTCTCCAGTCGTTTTCCATTAGTTGTTGTTGTTGTTTAAAGTGTTTTAATCAAACGTGTTTTGAGTGTGTACCTATTGTAATGATCTAAAATTGTAATTACCAATGATTTGAAAAGATTAAAACATACAACCCGCTGAGTTTCTTCCTGGTTCTTCTCTGTTGTGGTTTAACTCTTGCGAACCAGAGTAGTAATAAAAAAGATTTTAATTCATGTAGTGTTTTTCATTATGAGTCCATGCCTACATGCATAAGTGCGTAGATAGCTAAACCATTCCCCTATAGCTCGGCCGGAACCTGATATAAAAGGGCCCTACGCCGAAAAATATAATTATATCTTTTTTCTAAATTGCCGCCATCTTGCTTATAAAACACTTATAACTTTTTTTAAATACAGTTTTGCCAACAAATTAATAATAGATGTGAAAACTATGCGTTCAGCTATCGGTAAATATCAAATGATATGTATATACATAAGTTCCGATAAATTCAGTGGTATCGGCCGAAATCGAAGAAGGAAGGTTTACGACCACTGCTTCTTTGTTCACCCGTTTGACAGATAATTCTAATCTTAAATAAAACGAAGTATAGTTGGTTTAGTTTTTCATTTGATTACTTCGAAGCAATTAATATGGTTTAATTGAAACCATAACTGATGGGTAAGTTTAGATTTTATTGATAATTTTATGAGATTTATGAAGAAAATAAATAAATTTGTGTAGTTCAACTGTACCATAAATCGACATAGATTCACATTAAGTTGTACCTATACGGTTTGTCTTGTGTTAAGGTGGATTTACACCAAACGAGCGAATGCTCATTCTATCCCCAGTAACAGTATTTTTTTTTTTTATACCACGTCGGTGGCAAACAAGCATACGGCCCGCCTGATGGAAAGCAGTCACCGTAGCCTATGGGCGCCTGCAACCTCAGGGTGTCACATGCGCATTGCCGACCCAATAAAAATAACGTTGGCACAACAAAGTGGCTCCACTCCACCTGATCGTAAGTGAAAAGTAGAGCCCAAATCGCGGCGGCAACGAACATGAGACAATCAGTAACCTGTTAGTTGCCACCGCCTTGCTGGCCCGCTAGATGCTGGTAAATACACCGGCTGACCCCGAAACACGGCAAACACGAAGGTAAGTCATTTCACGGGCGTTTACACCGAATGTACGGTGGTAGCCAACCAGGCGGGTACTAGTAAAAATACCCTACCACCGGCTGAGAAGCTGGCCACTCAGTATTTCCCTTAGTCGACTCCTACGACACCCACGGAAAGAGAGGGGCGGTGATTTTTGTATTCTTACTCCGTCACCGCACGGATTAAGAATCCGTATCCCCACTTTTCGAAATTCGTTCACTACCCAAAACGTAATTCATCGAAATTCGTTGATTTCGTAGAGTGGGGGATAGCATGAGCATTCTATCCCCCACTCTTCTGTAAATCCACCTTTACATAAGACAAACCGTATAGGTACAACTTAATGTCCTACCGTGACGTCTGTGCCTTGTTTGAGGCGAAGCCGTAAATTGTTACCACGAGCATTTTTTGACTCAGTTAAACAATGTTGCATACAATACTTACACACTTATTTTCAAATTAGATTGTAAATTTGAGAAATATTATTAGTCAAACACAATTTTATTAATCATCAATTCATCAAAATTAAAAAAGAAAGCTCCTCTATGGTTTACTGTTCATCAGAAATGGCATTTAAAATTAGGTTAGCATTAAGTCTTGTATACACGAGGTGTCTTATAATACAAAAAACGCACTGCGTGTAAACCCGAATGCGTTTATAGGGAATAGACAATATATACTTATCTTGACATCTGTAAGGTAGGGGCTAAAAGGTGTGTTCACGACTATGTAAATAAAAGTAAGGGAGTAGAAAAAATATATTTTGGTGGTATTATGTCTCACGACAGTTTAAACTGAACGATAATTTGCGTTTGTGTAATATTTAAAAAGGTCCAATTTTATCCAAACTCAGGTACAATTACGACAAAGCCAAGCCTTGTAAGGGCCGTCCTTTAAAGGTTCGACACGAACAGATAGGACCCGTTAGAGTGATTGCGATCTAGACTTTAATAAATTAGACGGCTTTTTTGAACCCTGAAACGTAAATTTGTGGGAAAATATCGGTAATGTTGAGCTAAAACACTTGCGGATTTTAGAAATAAGTAAAACTAGAGTACATTAATCAATCCTGATTTTCCTGATGTTAATAGGGATGATGACTGTAGTTAAAATAAATTATTTAAAATTATGCACGACATAAATAATACACGAAGAAATTGTTACTAAGATGTAGATTGCAGTAATTTTTGTACAGAACTTTTATTTCATAAATTGAAGAACTTAAAAGGGTAGGTCATTTGGCAGTACACAAACGTGACGTCACTTTTTGAGTATTTCATTTAAAATTCCATACCTAGTGGTGATCGTTTTGACAGTTCGAAAAAAGATGCTGATTTGACTTGCCAGTCATCATGCCTGTTATGTAGAATATTTAGGAATAGGGCGTCAGTTTATTACATGACACAAAGGACATAAAAAATGTCTTGAGGGTAAGTATCACGTTGGTACACATTACTTTAAACTGTAGAGTTCCGTGGTCAATAACATATCCGTCCGTCCGTCCGCGGAAAATCTCAGTGACTAGTAGGGTAGTTTATCCGGTTTTCGGCCAGTTTACCAACATTTTGAATTTAAAACTATTTTATGAATAGTGCGCTTAACAAATCGAAGTAATGACTATATTTTTAGACTAGAAATATGATGAAATTGTAATTTTTTCATCGAACTTTATGTCATATGATGCATAATGATTTTTTAAAATAATAAATATCAAAAAGCGGCGATTTAGCCGGTTTTCGGCCATTTTTTTTAGTTTTCGGTCGCTTAATCATCAGTTCTCGGCCACTATTTATAATTTTAGTAGTGAGTCTTATTCCATAGTCTGTAGGGTTTATTTTTAAATAAAACGAAAACTATATGAATCAACAAGTGTATTAGAAATATTAGGAACATTATAAGGAACTTTTATATACTTAACTATTATTTTATTTATTTATTACTTTGTACTACGTCAGTGGTAAACAAAATGACGGCCCATCTGATGGCATGTGTTACCATAGCATATGCATTTTTTCTAAAAATCACCTAAAACTTAGTAGGAATTTCTCTTGAATAACATAAAACAAAAACAATGTATTAAAATAATAAAAAACCTTCATCGCTGCTACTCAATCCCGCATCTGCTTTATCATTTGTCTTGTCAAAACCTTCTTCTGTATTATCAATAGTTGGATGTTTTGAGTTTCCTTCTTTTCTGACTTTAGATTGAGTGTTTTCGTTATTGCTACATTTCTTTTTAACTTTTGCGTCAGTCGCTACTTTCTTGTCTGAAACTTCGTTATTACCTAGATGGGGTTCATCCATATTGATCTCATAGTTTGTCGTTATGTTTACAAAAAACATTCTTATCATTTCATCAATATTGTCTGCTAGAAATAGTTTACTGTAGTAAATATTATTATTACCTGAAATCAAACACTTTAGAACGGGTTAAGTTGATGATGATGGTCATCATCTGAACCCTCTGAAAGGGCTTGAAAAGTAGACTAATAGGTGTTAACAAACGCGATTAAGCTGTTCCAAAGTGTCTAATTTCAATAAATAACAATCGTGAAAATAGAAGACAGTATTATTTTATTACCTGGTTAGTTACAGCTATATCAGCTTCTACTTGGTAAAAAAAAATATTTTATTTATTTTAAATAAAATAAAAATAATTATATTTCGGCCGCTTACGAAAAGACGGCCGACAACACATAATTTGTTTGCCTATTTCCGGCCACTCTGTCAACAGTGGCCGAGAACTCATTATTAAAATTCTGATTTTCGGCCACGTTTTAATCAATGCAATAAATAAACGCGGTATGAAAACTAACATCGTTAAAATTACTTTGGACATGAGATTAAATAAAAACATTATATGAATAAAAAAGTGTGGATTTTGACTATTTCTTATCGCTTTTTTTTAAGGGCCGATAATTAACGTATGATGTGTCTGTTTTCGGCCGGCATAAATTAACAAGGCCGAAAACTAGCTTGTCATAATCCTGTTCTCGGCCGCCAATTATAAAATATTTAATAGTACGTTTTCATCAACTATTATTTAGAATACATGTGGCCGCCAGTTAACTACATTAATTAAAATGTATTTAACTTCATATTAAAGCACAACATAGCTCACGTATGCTTTTATTTTAGCAAATGTATGCAGTTAAGTCCTACGAAGTTCAAGGCCGTTCTCGGCCGGGTGGCCGAGAATGAAATATTTCGTGAATTTGCATTTTGCTACCCGGCCATCAAATTTTAATAGTTTCTACTTTATATTCCATGAATTTTGATCAAAATATCAATACTTCGACTAATATTCTACACACTTAAACATAAACAATGTTATAAACAGCAAAGATACAATATTTTTACTCACCTCGAAAAAAATTGCTCGCGCAATTTTTTACTTAAATTAGCGACACATCTACACAGTCTAAATTTTGTCGACGCACTGACCAGCCAATTGGAACATTATTAGGCAGCCAGTGTAAAGAGGTGTAGGTGTCAAGTGAAATTACCCGATTAAAGTGTTGTTTTGCATAGATAGGGTAAAGAGTTCTTGTTATTTTTGTTTTACTACGTAGTGGCCGACAACCAGAAGTGGCTGGCGAACCGGCTAAACTACCCTACTAGTTTTTCAGTTATTTGACTAATGATTCAATTAACTAAATGTAACTGTATGGATATATAAGTAAATAAATATAACAAGTAATCATCGTGCTCAGGATTTGGATAAAAGTTAAATCTCTTTACTCGATAAATAAATGGTGTATGAGGGCATCACGCGACACAAATAAATATAAAATAGGTAATCAAATAATAATTAGTCTTTACAGTTTTCAGTAATATTTTGTTACTAAATTGATAATATTAAATTAACGATTGTTACCTGGACATTTTCGCGAATATATATTTTTTTTTTGGAGCATGTATGGTTTTCTTTCTCAGAATAACGAGATCGTCATTTTGAGTGGGTAATACGTTAATTTACCTATTTTGGAAAAAGGGATTCTTCTCGCAAAAAATCCAGTTTTAAGTAGGCAAACGGTAGTGAAAGATTTGACTCAAAACTTATTTATATCAGCAATGACAACGTTGATTGACCTTCGACATTCGTTTAACAGCCGAAAGGGCGCAATAATCGATATTGCGTGACAAATCGTAATATCACCGACTCGGCACGCTCCGAATACGTAGCTATAAATAAAAGCTAAACTAGTTTAAAAATAGCTGTTACCTATAGCCTCGTCCTGCCCGAATACTAAGTTTGAGCTATTGAAATTTAAATATAATGAGTTTGAAAATATAGTCTCTTTTCTTTTGTTCTAACCCTTAATAGGGCAATGGTAATATATTTACCACCTCATTTTGAAACTTATTCTGTCAATGATTATGTGTCAAACCCAATGAAATTTAGGTGTGACTGATGCCTTATTAAGGGTTAAACAATCGAATATGTCCTTTTAAATCACATTGGGCAGGACGAGGATAGGTAAATAATAAATGATATAAGCTCTCGGTCAATGAATATGGATGGAACAAGTGGAATTTTTCACAGAAAATAATGCAAACTACTAATTTGAAAAAAAAAACATAATATTTATTGTACATTTAGGTAAAATCATTTTTAAATCAGGTTGTAGTGGTTCTTCTCTGAATTTATCATTTAAATCCAAAAAAACATTAACATTGTCGTTAGATTGGTTTGTAGAGACAACAATGTAGAACGTTTTATAAAATCCAAAAAAGAGTTTTTTAAACATGACGTCTTATTTTTATGTTTACGGAGTCATCTGGCAATAAAGTTCCATGTTTCAAGCATTAGGTGAAAAATTCAGAGAAATTCCAATACAATCTGATGTTAATGGTTCCTTCGCTTGTACTATAGGTAAATATAAAAAATATGTATATTTTAAATCAGCAAGTTTCCAGTATTTTCTATAAAAAAAAATTATGAAAACGCTCTGAATAAATGTTTCAATAAAATTCTTCGAGGCAGTTTGTGTACTTCGTTATGCAAGGTAGAATTGTAAATTGTATTTGGGCCATCATATTGTCTGTCATTGAAAGACGAAGTGCCTGGTACGAATTAGATCCGGAAGGTTAGGTACTGTATTTTTTTATTTTACAGTTAGCACGAATATTTTTCCAACAAGGTATATTTTTAAAGCTGTTGACATCATAACATAACATGTACAGTATATGTACAATAGCAGCTAGAGAATACCGTAAAGTGTTTAGTAGGGTGTTCCGTAAGGAACTTTTTTTCGAGACATGACATCAACAAAAATTTGCTATGTTGCTCGCTCCGATATTTAATGGCAACTTTACGAGTAGGTACATAAACATCATTGATAATTACGTAAGGTACGTACATAAATGCCCTTGCAATATGTGGATAAATACTTTTTATGCTACTATTCTGCCGTCCTAAATAAAAAAAGCCGTGTGGTGACGGCAGTAAGAATACATTTGTCTCCACCCCAACTCTTCCCGCGGGAGTCGTAAGAGTCGACTAGGGGATTGAAATGTCACTGACCATTCTTTGATTTGATTGATGACGGGCAACAGCGTCATCATAGTGGACACATTACTGCGATCGCCAATCCGCTTGCCCAGCGTGGTGATTATAGGCATTTACCTCCTAATGCGTCTATATCCATAGTAGTTAGTAGGAGAGGCCTACGTCCAGCAGTGGACTGAGACAGGCTGATGATGTGATGTGATGTGAAATAAAAAGGACGCATCTCTTATAGTAGTTCTAACTACGGGAGATGCGTCCTTTTTGGTTAGCACGGCAGTATTGTCCTGACATTCTAAAGAGAAGCTAAGAGTGAGCGCCGACGCGCGTAATTGGTCTAATAGCTGCGTGCGCGTCGGGTAAATTGCCGATCTTTACGACGACACATTAAAAGCAGATTAGATTGGATTCTTTTTATTGAAATGAGCTTTAAACTCCTCGGTTTTTCACTATTAAGATCCTATTTATGGACGTGTTACGAGCTACCATGATACTTTAACCGCGTGTTAATCTAATACGGGCACGGAATTCATCACATCAGTGTAATCATGGATTACGAGTTTTTTTTAAGTTACAATTAATTAGGACCCCACAGATTTTTTTAAAGATTTTCGGAGCAGCAACGTAGGTAAGTACGGACATTTTTGTTATTATTTATATGGCAGTTATATCATCTGCTTTTGAAATTAGCTGTCAACGAGCGTTTAACTTTAGTGTGTTGCTCTACATTGCGCGCCAAATTGTTTTGTGTGGATAATTTGGTCCTCTAATTTTAAGTAAAAGTTATCTAAATGTATTCATTTACTGTGGTGCAAAAAACTATAAATATACAGGGTATACGTCTAATACGGGGCAAGCTCTTAACGGGTATTAGTTAAAGGTGCATTTAAACCAAAAGAGCATTCGCTATTCTAACCCCCCACTCTACGAAATTCGATCGTTACACAAAACGTGATTGGTTGATTTCGTAGAACGGGGGATAGAACAGCGAATGCTCTTTTGGTTTGAACGCACCTTTAGTTTGAGTTTTAATATAGGTACTTATTATGTCCCAAACTAACATCCGTTAAGAGCTTCGTCTGTATTAGACGTACACCTTGTATATGTAAAGTTTTTTGCACAAATCAGTACTTTAATACACTAACAGGCCTCACAGTATTAATAATTGTAAATCCCACAAACACAGCTGGAAGCCACAGGGGAACAAAAAAGTTCTGATGCAGAGCAAATTATTTCAACGCGATGGCATCTCGTATCGTTGCGCGTTTTTATTAAGCAGGTTACGATTCCGTAGATAAAATGTAAGCTACGAACAAATAAAACATGGAAGCCTCATGTCATACTAAATCGCCTTTCAAAAACGGTCCTGAATTTTAGTTGACCCCATCTTCAATGCATCACGGTAATGAATTTCAATATCAACCTATAAAAAACTTAAACCGCCATTTAATAGTTATTTGTTATACAAGGGTGCAAAGTTGTATTTTACCCGCGAGTATGAAATTGAAACACGAGCAAGCGAAAGGTTTCTATAGTTGAACCACGAGCGAAGCGAGAATGAAAATAGAATCCTGAGCGCTGCGAGTGATTTAACATACGAGAAGTAAAATACATTTGCACCCGTGTGTAACACAAAACTTTTCCCCTCACTATAGCGAGGAAACTCAAAAAAGGTAATTTTTTGTTTACATTACAATCATCATCGGGTTAGTGATAGTATTTTCCAAATGCATCATGTATTTAATACAAGATTTTGTCGCAGTAAACTTAGCACGAAAAAGTAAACGCAGCACGATTTTAACACATTCCTGTAGTTGCACACCAACGCCAATGCATTATTAAATCATTCACATTCATTATTTTTACAAAATTATAACAGAACACCCTGAAAGTTGTTTAGTTTACTATTTTTATGCGTGTTCGAGTCGGTAAATAAAGATTATAACCTATAATATTCTTTGACAATGTTGACGTTGACATTTTCTGCGTTTTGTGATTGCATCTAGTCATCTTATCATCATTCACTAAAACAATTGTTACTTTTGGAATTTTAGGATTTATATGTTAAAATCATCATATTATATAAAGGTTTGTATTTTACACTAAATTCTCAAACAAATTATTTAATTATCATTAATATGGAACAATTTCCATGAGCATTTTACGTTTTGTTATTCCAAAACCAAGGTCATTACCTTGCCACACAAGTGAATAATATCCGTTTTTACACGTTCGTATTAAAGGATAAACGAGCACTTTACGAGCTAGTGAGGGGAAAAAATAGTTGTGATTGGTCCATCAAAGTTTTAATTACCTAAATTCTAAAAAGCGGTACATATCCTGCCCATCTTGGCACAATTGAACGATTGTTTTTGGGGGTATTTTTGAGCTGGCGTTAGACGTCTATGTTATATGTATATGGTCACAGAATGTAAGGATAGTAGTAATACTATCGTACACGGCCTTCCATAATAATCAGTTTAGTGTTGTGATGATTTTCTATTAGGTACTTATGTATTTGTCAATGTAGATTTTCTACTCGGGCATTTTTTTCAAAGCTGTCTCCACTCACACTAACATATTGGAGCAACCGTCGTGTACTAGTTTACGTTTCTCTTACATGCTCTTACGTAAAAGGTGGTAAAAGATACTTGCCAACTCATGAGCACACAGTTTATATGGCTCTCGCCATAAATCCCAGGAATCAGGACGCCATGCTGTGCATTCCTGGCAGGTTGGCGGGCAACTAATTATTTTGAAGGTAACGTGTCGGAAGCATGGATGAACGACCTGCAGCGTCTTTCAGCATACAACATTAAATCCGCCATTTGTAGGTTTATGTTTCATTTTAATTCGCACTCCTAAATCAAAACAGTTAGTTAACTCAAATTTATATATATTTTTAGTTAAGGGTATATTTGAGATCTACGAACTTTGTACATCACGAATAAATACGAATTTAAAATGACGTTTACCTACTTATTTATTTTTTAAGATTATAAGTTTGTAGTCAGTATTATTCTTAAGTAGTTTTTGTTTTCGTTTAATAAAGTGATCCCCTTTTACTAAAAAATATGTGCACGTGGCAATGGGCAGGCCACATTGCACGCAGAGCAGATGGTCGATGGGGTAAAAAAGTGCTCGAATGGAGACCACGGCAAACGCAGCGTAGGACTTCCACCCACAAGATGGACAGACGACCTTATGAAGGTCGCCGGGACACGCTGGATGCAGGTCGCATCTAACCGGTACATGTGGAGGTCCAGAGGGGAGGCCTATGTTGAGCAATGGACATCTTATGGATGAGATGATGATGATGAGGATGATGTACACTTTTTATTACATTTAATACTGTTTTGATCAAGGTGTGCAGTGCATTACTTATGTGTAAAAGAGATTAAATAAATTGAAAAAAAAACACTGAAATGTGTTTAATACTATTGGACTTTTCTAAAAAAGTATGTACACAATTACTAAGGCTAAATGCGTGAGTTATGGTTTTGCTATTGTCTTACTAACTTTTTTAATTATAAAAAATCTATTTTTGAATTTATTTACAATGAAGGTATTTATTTGATAAAATAATAGACAATGAGTAAATAATAATAGAAAAATTGCTTACCTACAAAACAGAAAATTAAAAAGCCGTTAACAAACGTTTCGATTACCTATATAAAATATAATATTTAATTACAGGGTTTTGTCCAACAGTAGACGTCTTTCAGCGGATATGATGATGATAACTACGAGTATACGGAACCTTTTAGTTCACACAAAAGATCTCAATGGGTCGAAGTGTATCCGTAAGGGCCCCACCAATAAGATAAAATACGGAACCTTAAAATACTCTTGTTTCCTTTGATAATGTATAAATTGAATCGTGTCAATATCCCCCATTTCACGCAAATTAGCCTTCGATCGTCTATCCTACAATCGATACCGGTAAAACGCGGCTAAAACACATCTTACCTGAAACCCATCTCGGCTAATAGTCTTCTGGATCCATTATAGAGCCTTACCGTTGGAGGAATTAATATACGCTTTTAGTTACTGTTAGAACAATATTTGGCCTAAATGTTTATGAAGCGGTTGCTTCAGTATTACTGGCATTGTTTTAAATGATGATAGTATTTTACTGTTAATGTGAATAACTATCAACTTAAGCAAAATATCAATATTTACACGATAACGTTGCAACAGGACACAGTACCTATGCAATGAAACCATTTCGTGGGATATTAAATAAGGATATAAATGTCACTGGATAACTTTACAGAAATCGACGTTGTCTTACGGCACGGTAAGCTCAAATTATGGATAATAAACGAATACAATAATATATCGATAAGAAATAGGTTTTTTTGGTGCCCATTGAAACGTGTTGACATTTTAATTATCGTTTATAATAACTAAATCAATTTTTTTCCTTAAAAAAAAATAGACACATAATACATACAGATACTTTTAAATACATAAAAAAACCAAAACCAAGGAATAAATAATTGTGAGAAACACATAAATCAAAGGAAGAGTCGCCATCAGCATATTGGAGCGGCTTTCTTGCTCACCAACATCTGAGCAGACCTCTGTCATGGAGTTAGTGCATGTTCAGATATTTTTGAACACCATGGCCGCTTCGATATGTCTGATGGTGTTTGCCACTGAACGGCTTCGTAGGCAAGGTCCAACAACAGTCTTCGGAGGTCAAATAAAACCAAGTGTGTTTTAGTTAGATCGTTTCACTCACAAAAAAACACATTTTGTCAAAAACAGCCCGGAATGGCAATACGAAGCAACGTCTTCGCGTGTGAAAAAATCTCAACAAGAATTAAACTGTACATGAATTATTTTCTTGCCAATTACAAGTGTGGAGTATTTTCCACAACTTGCCACACACTAAATCACCTTGCAAGACCGTTTCAAACGCCCGAGGTCCCCATTTTATTTCTCAATCCCACCGTGCTTAGCAAAAAAGCACTGTATCTACGAATTTCTATATACATTTTCCACAAAAAGACAGAATAAGCAGTTCGTAATATTTTAATGACTTACTTCTAACCACACTATTATTTATGTTTTTCGAATATACGCGAAAATAAACTTACGTGAAAAGTGTCTTAAGACCAGAAGAAACGTTATTGTATAGAAATAAAATGAGAAACGAGCTAAGCGCCAGGTTCGTTAAAATTCTAAAATGCCTCGTTGGACCTCAATGATCGTTTTACGAGTTATGGCTTAATAACAAAGGCACCATAAAATAGTTGATTTATTTATGTGTCGATACGTTATTGTTATGCTAAGATGTTACCTACTCAATAAAAAGTTAAGTGGTTCTTCATTAACCTGGTAAGAAGCAAAATATTAGTTTTAGTACCTACAGATGGTGCTTTTTTATGAACTAGTGCGAGAAGTGGTTCATTTCTTGCCATGTGTACAGAAAAACGTGGTACGAAAAGGAAATTAGTAAATAAACTTCATTTTTAGAAATTATTTTTTTCGCACTAGAACAAAGTCAATACATCACTGTTCATGAAAATGTGTGTATGTAACTGTACACCAAAAAACAATTAGAAACAGGTACAAAGGCAAATTTATTCCTGTAAGGGATCTCTTCCAGTTAACCTTTGAGCAAAAGAGTTACGTACGAGTATGTAACTTATTTGCTCATTTCATCAGTACTACTACCTATAATTTACCTTGATTTGAACCTGATAGTTACGTTAAATTAGTTCTGATGTCGTGTTTTGGGTGAATTCCCAGAAAACAAAGAATTTGCTCTACAACTTTAAGAATAGGTACATGAAATTCCTTTCAAATGAAATACTTATCATTTTCCTTTATCGCACCGGAATACATAGTATTTCCGGACCTATTAATTTGTGGTAAGTCATCGTTTTTTATTGCAAGTTTATGTCAATTTTATTTATTATTTTTTGCTCGATGATTCGCGTTTCTGTTATTTGTAAGAAAAGCTCGTTTCCAATCAGCTAATGAAAGTTTCCGCTATCTCTAAAAGCCGTCTATTACTGCATTCGTCTCGCTCTTCGTTATACAATTACACAGTTATTACAATCACTGTGGCAATCGTCGGCAATTTTCGGTAATCTTCGTATCAATGGCGACACGTTACGCTCTTCCTTTCGAAGCTACAAAATTGTAGGCCGCGAATATCGGCATGGCTAAGATTGAGACAAAACAGAGAATATTTTAGGGAATTAAACACTTTAAATTGTATTACTATTTGGGGTGGTGCAACAAAAACCCACTTTCTTAATTTAGAACGTGCCCAACGTGCACTTATCAAAGTGATGTATTTTAAAAATAGAATTTTTCCCACAGAAGATTTATATATAAATAGTGACTTGCTTTCTGTCAGGAAGCTGTACATTTTGCTTTTAATTGCAAAAAAACATAGAACTTTGCCATATGATACTGCCTTAACAAAAAAAAGGCGGAAAGACATTATTGCGGTTGTCCCTAAAACTAGGACAAATTGTGCTAGCCGTCAGTATAACGCGCGTTCAGCATATTTGTAAATCTATATTTATGATAAAAATTATTGGGATTTTAAAAGTATGTTGGTGAAGTGGCTAAAGAATAAAACCTACCATGAAACGGAGTTGTTACTGGAACGAATAAAATAGGTGGATAGTGACAATGTCTATATTCAATTATTCAAGGATACTAGTTATTATGATTTACACAAAATTTCTGTTGACATTATGTACTGACGCTTTGGGTCTGGACATAATTATGTCTATGTTTTAAATGTAATAAGCATCTAAATGTATAATTAATTAATTAGATTAAAATAGCTCAAATAGATGTAAGGAAGAGCGGTACCTCCTAACACAAGCATATTAGCTTACAGGGAGGCACCAACTATATGTATTTATAGCTATTAAGCATATTGAAAATAAATTTATTTTATTTTATTTTATTTTATTTAAACTTCAAAATAAAGCTCTATAATCAAGGTTTTCACAAATAAAGTGACAGGACTTGACAGGAGCTGTAAGTCATGTGCAATACACAGTTAAGGCGTGATGAGACTGGATCCGACAATATTGTAATTCGTAACTTTATTTTCGAAGAAAAACCTAAGTACCTACAGTTTCACTGATTTGCGTACCCGTCCCCGGCGCACAAGTTCAAGAACTTTCCTCCCTTCAGTCATAAATATCCTCACACATTAGAACCCTATGTCAAGAACATAAGGTGTAAAAGTGTGCACATAGTTATGACTGTCCCATAATGATCGTGTATTGTTTCACGCTCGGTTGCCTTTAATGGGGCTAGTAAAACATGCGTTCCGTGAAGGGTCATTAACGTTAGAACATTCGAGAAATGCGAAATAGTGACGGGTTGAAATTAAATCTTAAATATAGAAAAGTGAAATTCCCTAGGGAGTAATAGGAATGTCAGTACGTTATTTAATAATATTATGTCTTAATTTTTTTTTGTCGGTAAGTGTGATGAAAAACATTGTATGTATCACGGTCGGTAAGCGGAATACTAACTCGAGTCATAAAAACCCTGCGCCTAACGGCGTCGGGCTTCTAATCTAACACTCTCGTTAGTAATTCCGTACTTACCTCCCTTGATGCACAATGTACTATTCTTTTATACGATTTCGTAATAACAATCTCGTTGTCCCCATACAACACAATTTATGTATACAGACAGAGCACAAGCTTAAAAAAAGTAAACACACATTTTTACTGTCATATTCCAATGCGTAGGTGTTTATGACCATCCATTAAACCAATATCGAAAACATACAATTTACTTCAAAACTACCTTCAATTTGTACCTTACTTCTTTGTAATAAGGCTATGTAAATAAAAATAAGTATTTGATCGAGTAATAACGAGAGACGTCATAAGATAAGATAAATCTGAATTTATTTTTGTACGTGAATATCTTTAATCTTTTAGATAAAAGTTTCGAATACGCCACAGTGATTGAGCGAGCGATTATAATCTTTAACACTGAATATAATGGGAGCGATAACAAAAATATTACCTACAATAATATTGATCGTCTTTTAAAATGTGTTAGTAACCATGAGCATCTTCAACAGAGACGGATTAAACAGTTGGCGCGCCCGTAGCACTTTTTATAGCCAAAAATATACACTTCTGGGGCCCGTTTCTCAAAAGCTTGTAACTTGTAATAATACAAGCGGAAGGCTCTTTTTAGCACTATAAATTAGATACGGACTTCCGCTTGTATTACAAGTTACAAGTTTTCGAGAAGTAGGCCCCAGGTGATAAAATTCATGGCTGTTTCTTTCATTCGCGAGGAGATTTTCTTGAGAGTTGAACAATGTGACAGCTCAACAAATCCATCTGCGGGACTTGGCGCACAATTTCTCCCAAAAAAACGATTTTTTGGAATTTAAGTGTGGGGCCCACCTGTGATTCGGCCCTCGCTCCGTATAGCATTGTACCGAGAAGAAGTTTCATAAGTTGCCAAACTTGCATAGAGAATGTTCTCGGGAATCTCAATTTAACAAATAATGTAATCAAGCCAAGACCGTACTAGATACATGCCTTATGAGTTATTTTTAATACTGTCTTGTTTACTTATTTACGATTTAAAATAATTATTTATAACACATTTTCATACGTTCTCATGGAAACATTCTCAATGAGAACTTACTCTTAAATTCTCATGAAGATTCTCAGAAATTTCCGAGTATGTTCCCGCAATTTTGAGAATGTTCTTCAACTGGTACATTGCTAGGTCCGTAGCATATGCTATTTCTGCTATTAGGTCAATCCTCTGATCTGCAACTATCATGTGTTAAGAAGCAATAATACACTCGCAGATAGGCATCATACTCATCACACAAATAAACGCCCTTAGATAAGGGCGTTTTAATCTAATCTAGATAGATTTGGACCTAGCGGCCCTACCGCGAAAAACGAAATTCGTAAATTTAGATGATTCGCTCACTCTAATGACGCCTTCGTTTGAGTGACAGAAATATCCTCGAAATTTACGAATTTTGATTTTCGCAGTAGTAGGCCAGGTGCTTCAGCGTCGGAAACAGTCACTAGCAATTGGATTACGGAGGCTGTTATGTAGTTGTTGAGATGATAAATAATAGTGAGTGAGATAAGACACTGACTGTGTGATGAGACTAGCCGTATGATGACGGCAGTAAGAATACATTTGTTAGTCGTGTGGTGACAGCTGGCCTACTACCGTGAAAATCGAAATTCGGAAATTTCGAGGATTTTTCTGTCACTCAAACGAAGGCGTCATTAGAGTGAGAGAGACAAATCCTCGAAATTTACGAATTTCGTTTTTCGCGGTAGGGCCGCTGTAAGCATACATATCGTTGGGGATAGTGCAATGCTGCGTAGCTACAAAAGCAGATAGAGTTCAAACACAAACAATTAAATTGACACTCAAATTGAATTAGTTTCTTACGCATTATTGCTGCACTATTATCCTCGACGATATGTCACCACCCCAACTCCTCCTGCAGGTGTCGTAAAGTCAACTGAGGAATTGAAGTATAACAGACCATTCTTTGATAAAATATTGATGATGGGCAGCAGCGTCATCATAGTGCCATCAAACCGCTTGCCAGCGTGGCGATTATCTATACGCATAGTTAATAGGAGAGATCTAGCAGTGGACTAATTTACGCTGATGGTGTGCAGATAATGATGATGATGATGATGTGCAGAAAAGACATGCCAGGGTAAATGTACGGTCACGAGAGTGTCGGGTCGCACTTTCGGTGGAAGGTAGTGTCCATATTGCGTTAGTACTATTTATTATACTGTGTGTATGGCTTGCAATCACGCGCATGCCAATGCCCCGAGGTGCCAACTACACAGATCATCGCGCGATCCCTGATTACCCGCGCGAGCCTTGTCTGTTTTAGCTAGGTAACTGTACACAAACAGTACGTATCATATCACATCATCAACCTATCTCAGTCCACTGCTGGACGTAGGCCCCTATTTACTTTGCGTATGTAAGTATTAGGAGGTAAATACGCATACGCTGGGGAAACGGATTGGCAATCGCAGTAGTGTGCCCACTATTAGGTGCGTTTACACCAAACGAGTGAATGCTCATTCTAATCCCGCACTCTACGAAATCAACGAATTTCGACGAATTACGTTTTATGTAACGAACTAATTTCGTAGAGTGGGGATAGAATGAGCATTCATCATCGCAGTAGTAAATTTTCCCAATCGGCAAATTGCAGCAATTTCTGGCTACCCCAAACGAAAATATTTTCCCTTAATAATTGTTCTTCAATTACTTATGAAGGTGGATGAACTAGACTATGCAATGAAAATCGGCATCGTAATTCATTTATTTTTACCAAAACGTGAACACATGAATTTCGTTGGACTTGGAGCAACACATATTCCAGGGTTATAATTGTTATAATATAACTATCATGAGTATTGCAAAATGTTGTACGATACTCGTGTTAAAAAATATTTTCCTACTTTTTGTAACGTAAATTACTCACTATTAATCTAAATCCAAATACCTACATAGATGATAAAGTAATCACAAATCTTTTATCTCTCTGTAGAGTTGTCATGAAAGCCGTAATCGAGCTTAAAGAGGGTCTAGATTGATTTTGCTAACTTCCATGATATTTATTTACACAATCCCGTATTTGAACCAGGAACCTTCACTTCCGTAGGCAGGGTCACTACCAACTTAGCTACGAATGCTGATACGAAACCAACATTCCCTTTATCAAACTAGAAACTGCATAATTCAAAACCACGGAAAAACATGTCTTATCAATTCAAACTTCAGAAGAAAAAACGACCTTAATTTTAATGGTATAAGGTACAAATTTGTCCTGATTTTCATAAGATCTAGACATCTTTTTTCCGTGGACCCTTCAAATGCCCAATTGCACCGTGACCGCGGGCTCCGACTGCATTATGGTAATGCAGGATTCCAGGATGCATCGAGATGCGTTCACGACTGGAATGATAAATGGAAGGTGTTAGCTTTGTGCCGCGTGGCGACGGCAGTAAGAATGCATTTGTCACCACGCCAACTCTTCCCGCGGGTGTCGTTGGAGGCGACTAGGGATTGAAATGTCTCTGACCATTCATTTGTTATTAACAAAGATCGGATAAATGAATATCGACGGTGGAAAGGAGAAACCTGTTAAGCGACATTTTGGTAATTGTCCAGGAGAGCGTTTTAAAGTTTTATTTTTAGGAAAAAAATCGTATCACTTTCTGTGGCCGCTTTAGAGACTTGTGTTCTTTGAACGTACTTTGTCAAATTGTCATATCTATGAAATAGTAATAACGTTATTTAAATAAACTTGGAACCTTCTGAAATAAATGTCGCTTAATTGATATTGACCTAAGAATTCTCCGAAACGAGCCTTTAAGCGACCCTATGGTTTATAAATAAAATTATTTTTAGTCAGAAAAGTGTCGCTTACAGGGCAAGGTAATTTGTATGACATGCAATTAACCGACAACAGTAGCACTTGAAAAAAAAAACTTAAGCGACTATGTATAAATATGTGTATGCTTAAGTGACACTGTCTAAATTTTAGTCAATAATTGCGTCGCTTAACATCCCTGTCTTTAAATTTGACCATTATTTCATTATACCTTAAGCAACATTGAAGTCGTCAGATCTCAGTATTACTTGGCTTAAACGACGCAGAAAAAAAAGCCGGTTCCGTCGATATATAAAACTCATTTTTGACCAAAATGTCGCTTAAAGGGTTTCTCCTTTCCACCGTCGATGGATATGACTCCAAATTTGATTAGTTGAATAATTAAACGAATAATTTCTTGAAATTTGATTTCGAAGCTTTGAGGTGACTATTTACAGAGGTTTTAATACCGGTGTAATAGGTAATTTTCTGAAATTGATTAAATGATTAATTTTTCAATCAATTTTGGAGTCATGTGCATATTATTGTTGACAATGACGCACATAATTTGTCCGATCTCTGATTATTAATGATGGGCAACAGCATCATCATAATGGACACATTACTATTGCGAGCCCGCTTGCCTAGCGTGGCGATTATGGGATCTCCTGATGCGTTGACACATATAGGTACAGTTAGTGGGAGAGGCCTACGTCCAGCAGTGGACTGAGATGGGCTGATGATGTGGGTGTGTTGGTTTTGTTACCTAGTTGGCGACGCTATGAAGCTAAGGGTGAAAACATACGAGTACAGCGTGTATTTTGATATTAGCCTAACCCTTTCGCCGCCAATGACTTGATATGAAGTCAGAACATTTCGTACCCTACACGCCAACGACTTGATAGCAAGTTGTCACAAAGTAAAATGCATATTAATTTGACAATATTATAAAGTTGACAGCTGTTTAATGTTTATACCATTCGTCGGTTGTAAGTAAAAAAATGTAAATTTGAGGTTCAGCCACGTACATTCGTTCCCGTCATTCCAGCGAAGACCTTATTAGCGTGACAGAGATAAATACTCGAAATTTTATGCCTCCTATCAGGGCCGGATTTAGACATTGAGAGGCTTCGGGGCAACAAAGGAGTGGAGTTTAGTGGAAACTAGTATACATTATTTTATTATTCAACAAACATATAAATATAAACGGAAACGATAATGATCTGAAATTAAATTTAACGTTAACGAACGGAATCTTCCGAGCTTTTTACGCCGAAAAATCGTTGCTGATTTCGCTGAAATCTACTTCCCAGATTAGATCACTCAATACTAAAAAAAAATGTTGCCCCCCCCCCCCCCCCCCCAAAATCCGGCTCTGCCTCCGATGTTGGGGATAGTACTAAGTAAATCCGCTGTCAAATAAAGCCATAGACAATAATCGTGACCGCGAATCGTGCGCAACTGCGCAGACCAAACAAAACGTGCTTTACCCTCTTATGTACAGATTCACGACTCATACGACTAAGACACAATTTCTCACATAAATCCTTTATTGTATTATTATCCTTTCAGTGTTTTTTTTTACTAATGAAGAGTTATTTTGGCTATTGTCATCATAGTGGTTACGACACTCTTAAAGTACTACCCACAGAATTAGATTTGGATAGAAGAAACAAGTTCATGCATTTGTATGGCGGCCGAGCGTGTCAGATTTTGTACTGAAGTTGTTACTTGCCTATGATTTTAAATATGTCTCAGGCCCTTGAGTATTCATATTTTTTTGTGTTGTTGCAATTACTATTACTTAAGGAGGCATTATTAATGTTTTTGTTCACTTCAACTTACAAAATTTGACGCCCGAAATCTGCAAGCTGCGATTAAAGACGGACAACTCAGTGGATTTCACTGAGTTCATTTGACACGCTAAGTAGATACGTTTGCTTGATCTATGGTATATATGACATCTGTGGTACTACCCCTTGTTGACCCTGTCTACGAAGCTGAAGTATTTGTGTATTTATTCATTACACATATTGGGTCCTTGGTTATGGCTGTCTATGTATTTAAGTGTCTATATGTATCTGTTAGGTCTCTATTATCGTCGACTGGTACTCACATCACAAGCTTTAAATTGAGCTTACTGTGGGACTAGGTCGATTTGTGTAAGATGTCTCAAGATATTTATTTATTAATTTTTTAGTCCGTGTGGTGACGGCAGTAAGATTGAATACATTTGTCACCACCCCAACTCTTCCCGCTGGTGTCGTAAGAATCGACTAAGGGATTGAAGTGTCACTGACCTTTCTTTGATTTGATTGATGATAGGCAGCAGCGTCATTATAGTGGACATATTACTGCGAACCTCAAACCGCCGCCCGCGATTATGGGCATTTAGGAGAGGCCTACGTCCAGCAGTGGACTGAAATACGCTGATGATGATGATGGTGAAACAGGCTCTTAATCCAAACAACTTTCTAACCTAAAAATACATAACATATTTTTTGTCTGTTTTCTTAATAATAACTGATGAGTACTTAAGCGCTGTTTGGTTCGTCATTTCTTTATGCTTGCAGAATATTTCCATCGTATCGTATGTACCTACGCCTACTCAATTTATACTTTTTACGACCGCAAACGCACGTACCTAGTACCTACGTATACATAACCTCAATGCAGCTTGCGTAACCCCCGCGGCAGGTGCAGGGTTGTTTTGAATGTCATGGCTAATTCTAACCGTGTTTACGGGTAACTATGACATTTCAGAATGTCTGGAAAACATAGCTTATTACCGATATCGTTCGTTGTGTTAGAAAATATTTGTGACGTTTTCTGTCAAAGAGACTTTATGCTCGATGCCGCTTAATTGCGCAAAATTCGTGCTTTGCGAATCGTCGATAATGACATGTATTATGAATATTATGATTCACAAATTCATACAAATGCGACCTTCATTTTCTGTTAAATCATAATAATTTAAAGTTCCTTTTGTTTTGATAGATTTTTTTTTTAATTTTAATACTCGATTAGTTTTATATAACAACCGGATTGATTGTCTATTATCACACTTTTTTTAATAGGTAGTAATCTTTTAGTTTAATAATTCCCAGAGTTGCAATAGATCGAGTAGAACTACAATCCGAAATAGTTATAGGAAATATTTTATTTAAGTGTTTTCGTGGAACAACTCAAATTGTTTCATTTAATACTTTATTGAGTTGTGTTTTCTCAAAGTAGTAACACTACTAATACATTTAATTTCGTAAATTTTAATAATAAATGTCATATTACCAAAGAAAAAATACCGAGTTAACCAACGCAAAGCCGAAAAAACATCAAAACCTCGAAATAACATTAAAACTTTCATATTCGTACTCACCAAAAAGCACGCAATCCTATAGAAATCACTCGCAAAAACTGCCACAAATAAAAAAATAGTCCACAACAAACCGTCACGTATTCGTATTTTTGAAAATCGAATCTCGAGCCGTTCGTGTTCGCTCGTGCGTGGCCGACTACTGCCGAGGCCATCAAAACCGGTGGTCTGGCGTCCTGCTCGCGCCCCCGTCGGTTTATGGGGTGGAAAGGGATGGGTGGTGGCAAAAAGCTTTTGAGGTTAAAATATATTTGATTTGGAACGGGTGATGAAGTTTAAGGCTTCTCTCGTGTAAGTTACTGACATTCATTTTGTCAGTCTCCGTAGCCTAGGTGATTTTACCTACGAAGCTGGAGGTTCCGGGTTGGAATCCCAGTGAGGGCATTATTTGTGTATTTGTTTATCACTAATATTTGTTCCTGGGTCGCGTCTGTATATATGTATCTAAGTATGTTTATGTACATATCTATCTATGACATACCTATATTGTCGCTTGGTACCCACATCACAAGCCTTAATTGAGCTTCGCCTAGGATTATGTCGATTTATGTAAAATGCCCCAAGATATTTATATTTCACTGCAACCATATATAACATGGACCTCTAACGCCTGCTCAAAAATGCCCCCAAACCCAATTATTCAATTGTGCCAAGATGGGCAGGACATAGCGCTTTTCGTGACACCGCGTATATTTCGGCGCAACATCTTTAACAAATGTTTATTGAATATAAAAATATGTCAGATAATGTGTACTTTTAGGTTACATTACAATGTTGTTTATTAGATGAACCAGGATGAATGGGCCATACACATTCGCGACGTTAATATGTTAAAAAGGCCTTGTTTATTTAATTTATCACCAGTGCAAAATACAACTTGTTCTGAGACTTACAGAATGAAACAATCATTTCGTCGTATGCGTCGGTTGCATACCGCCAAAGGACCCGTTTTAAGAGATGTACACGATAGTGCGAGCGAAGACGGTAACATGCCAAGCCACGGAGCACTGACTGGGTGGAGAAAATTAAATCAAATGAAACTATGTATTTGCATAGATAGACACAGTACCTATAGGGATGTTACATTGCATACATATATAACGAAACATATATCTAGCTTGCGTGCAAGCGCGCAAATATGAGTTTTGAACACTATAAAGAATATACATTATGTACAAAACTTCACATCATCAGCCTATTTTAATCCACTGCTAGACATTGGCGCCACTTAAACGTAAGGTCACGCTAAGAAACACAATTATCTAGCCCCAACGAAAAAATTAACTAGAAGATATTTTTATTTTTTTCTGTAATTTTATTAACTCATACAAAACATTTAAACACGAAACTATAGGCGCTCTGAGAATTTAGGGAAGTTTTTGGACCTGACGCCTCAGTGCTGCCGTCCTGGTGAACGTCATATCAGAAAACCCTCGTTAGGCCATTTATTTCAGAGTCGTCCCTCGCCCCACTTTTGTAACATAGGAATTTTTTACATGATTTCCACTCGGAATCATGAATTCGTTCCTAATAAGAGAAAAATGTTGTCCCAAGATATACATACATTTAAAATGTATTAATAAATGCTAACGGAATGAAAAAAATACCTATCAAGAGTTCCAAATCCAGAAAAAATGACGTTGCTGCTTATCATCAATCTTCAATACCTAAGTCGCCATTAGATTTATCAGTGGATGGGGATATGGTTGGAAATACAATTTTTTTTTAAGATTATGACACGAATTTAGTTTAATCTAAACTATATAAAGGTGCGCAAAACTTTGACATAGCAATTTTACGAAAAGTGTATTAAGTAGTTCGCAAATCTTTAGTCATTTCAACCTGAACGGCGTTTTTATATTATAATATCGCTTATAGTTTATACAATTAACTCCAAAACCAAACTTCATTGAAATTTAGTGCTTAATTGTCGTTACAAATCGGATAGCTGTAGGTATTTTTTTTAGAATAAATAAATATTCTTCTCCGCCCCGAACGGTCCTCCATGGCCAGAGATGGCGGGAAGTAAAAGCGGCCATTTTGAGAAATGGCGCAGGCGCACAATGGCATTAACGAGGCCGATGCAGATGAGATGCGCGCTGATATGTTGCAGCTTTGCCTGGACCATTCCGATTCCGACTTGAACATGTGGATTTGATTTTTTTAACTTACACTTACTGACAGCCGGTAAAAAATATCGTATAAAAATTTGAACTCATTAGACTAAATATATATAGTCACTCATTAGTCTAATTTATTATGGCGTCTCTCGTGACCGTCAACTCCGCTCTTCTGGAAATTTATCTCTTGCCATCCCTCTCCATCACACTAGTTTTATGTCCAGTTCCTTTTCCGTCCAGATGGCTCGCCTCTGGAACAGTCTTCCCCGGGATGTTAAGACTTCTCCCAGCAAGTATGCATTTAAGAAATCTGTTCGTGCTTTCTTCGCTTGCAGATTAAATAATTAGTATGTACCTAAGTTTAATACGTTTCGTCTTTATGTATACATATTATGTTTTTTATTGCATGTATGTAGGTAATATGTATGTATCTATATAAATATTTGTAATATATTTTATAATATGTATAAATATATATATATTTTTACAGTGAGTCATGTGTTTGTTGTTAATATTATTTCAGTTTACTTGTTACATACCCGAGATAGCACCGCCCACACCTCTGCTTTGCCTTAAGGTTGACTGGTAGAGAATGCCCTTGGCATTAAGTTCGCCTTTTGTACTTTGAGATTTTCTTTTGTGCAATAAAGTTTAAATAAATAAAATATCGCTCTATTACTGCAAAAACAAGTCACAATATCGGTTTTCGCAGAATCAATTTAACTATCATGATAATTTAATTCATTATCGAATAAAATAGCAAAAAACGTGCACATAACTGGTATTTGCAGTAATAGGACGATATTAGATGTCATATACCAAAAAAATACCGACGTTTACCAACGCTGGAGGTGGAATTTTAACCCACGTTGCCTAAGCCACTCGGCCACTCCAGCCAGGAGTTAAAAACAACTCAAAAAAGATTCATTTGAGTAGTTTCACAAAAACCCTTTAGATTAAGGAAAATTTCAATTAGTTGCATTTACTTCACAGTTGCATTTGCCCCGCATGGCCTTATTAGTAGAATTTAAAATCACAGCAATGAAAAAAACGAGTTTGATCGTGATCGGCTTGCAAAGGGTTAATAATAAATACTGAAGAGCTGGCGACTTCCTCGCACGTGGTATCAGCATGGCGATAAAGCGAGGAAATGCTGCCAGCATCCTTGGTATAATGCCACAAGGGCCAATCTTAGACAAAGGTTTAGTTACATTTTGATCCCTTGTGAGTTGTGACGCAATCTACTGTGTTTCAAACATGCCATAAAACATTGATGTTACATAATATTAGGTTCCTTATTAACAGTTGCAAAGTAAGGCATTTCAGGTGCGGCTAGGACAAGAGCTAGAGACGTTGAAATGAAATTTGATACAAATCTTCCAGGTCTAGGACGGCAAAGTCTCTGTTTTTAAATTTCCATTTTACATAAATGTGTCGCACAGGCATCAGGCATACAGTACTAAAAAAACTATAAGGTCCCATATATACGCATTTTGCATTTTTAACATTTCATTTTATAAAGCTAGCTGCGGAGCTATAAGTACTGGGGAAAGAAATTTACATTATTTTTGACCTACGACGCCCAGTTTAAGAAGTAATCATAATATTTTATATTTTTTATGTATGTCATAAAGTACCGCTCTCTAAACATTTTTCCCCTTCTTTTTTTTCCTCCCTGGATTTTATCCATACAATGTAATCGACCTGTGCGTCGCCTATTTCATAATAATTATTAGGTATTATAAAAACCTAGAAGCCTTCAGTTATGAAAATAGACAAATTTGAAATGCGCTTTCAGACACTTATAAAACGAATATTTCGTCCCATGTAGCCCCCATTTCCACTTCAGTCGTCATTGCTTAACAAGACCCAATCTTAAAGAAAATGTTTGCAAAGATTTGCATTGATTTGCATAAGAATTTTCAGTATTTTATCTACAAATTCGATAACAGTCTGCAACTTGTACATTGGACATCACTACCAGAATATCCAAAAATGAAAAACCTGTAACTTTTTCGTAAAAATAATTTATTATCTCCATTTACTTATAATCGCAAATTCAATATAAAGAAAACGAAGCGTGACCAAGATGGTAAGCGGTCACCGAAGCCCACGGACGCTTACAAGCGGGCCTGGATCCAGGAAGCGAAGGCAGTGACTCGCGCGAAACCAGCGGGGTGTCCGACCTGGCAACCGTCGCGGTGGCCGAAGGAGGTCACACCGATCTGAAAGACAATACATCTTTATTCTCATATCCTCAAATTTTAATGGGCGCGGAGCAAGCGTATGGCCGAGTGGTGACGGCAGTAAGAATACATTTGTCACCAATTTGTCGTAAAAGTCGACTAAGGGATTGAAGTGTCACTGATCATCGCGACATAGTATAAAATAAAGTCACTTTTTCTGTCCCCATGTCCTTTTGTACGCTTAAATCTTTAAAACTACGCAACGGATTTTGATGAGATTTTTTTAATAGGTAGAGTAATTCAAGAGGAAGGTTTTTATGTAGGCATAGTACCCGTGCGAAGCCGGGGCGGGTCGCTAGTTATTTTATAAAAGAATGATGATGGGCAGCAGCGTCATCATAGTGGACACATTACTGCAATCGTGGCGATTATGGGCATTTACCTCCTAATGCGTCTATCTATACGCATAGTTAATAGGAGAGGCCTAAGTCCAGCAGTGGACTATCATAGGCTGATGATGATGATGATGATGAAACGTATTTCAAAAAATACTTGACGCACCTAACTTATTGTCTCTAGTCACGTTCAACAATCCTCGATTTAGATCCCGTGCTCCTAAAACTTTTGCTCTTCAAGTTTATAATAACACCTCATTCTACAATCCAATTGTCAGAATGTGTCGTCAGTACGATGATCTAGTATCGAGGAGTAGACAAATTGACATTTTTGATTCACGGCTTGCGGTATTCAGGAGGCAGATCGTTGAAGCTCTTGGTAATATTTGATAATTTATATTTTATTTTAATTTTAGTGTTTGCTTGACATTTTTATCGAATCATACAAATAAAATTCCCTAGCCGGGATTCGAACCCAGAAAATCAAGCTAAAACGGCTCCGGCTGAAACAATACCTACTTTTAAAGTAATTTTGTAACAATATTTGCTAAAACAACGATAAGGAAATAAAATAAAAACGTATTAAGACTTCAAATCCACCCTAAAAACTTTCTGTAACACATTATTAAATCGTATTTATAGTAGCAATCAAATATAATGCTTTTTACAGAACACTGCAGAGAGACTTTTACTGAAATGGTATTATCAAATCAACCATAGAACTCATATAGAGAAAGTTGGCCACTTATGTGAGGGCATTCTTTGTGTATTTATTTATCGCAAATGTTTGTTCCTTGGTCATGGCTGTCTATGTATTTAAGTATCTATATGTATCTATCTATTATATATATCGTCGCCTGGTACCCACATCACAAGCCTTAATTGAGCTTACCGTGGGACTAGGTCGATTTGTGTAAGATGTCCCAAGATATTTATTTATTTATGTAGATAGCATATTGCATAATTATTTATGTTAAAAATAAGATAATAAAACCTTGTCATAAGTGGCCATGAACATTTGAATGAACAGACGTAATTACATGTGTATCCGCGTTGTCTTATCTACTGAAAATAATCCGTACTTAATCTACACTCCGCAGTGATTAATATTGTATTGTATCAGTTATTTAATTGACGCCAATGTCAATTAGTTGATTTGACTGATTTTATTAGTTGTTGTTGTATTATGGCTATTTTTTCCGCAACTCGACATCAAACGTGCCTTTTTGCGTGATCCCAACGCTGGTAATTTTATTAATCATATGGGTTTCAATCTGAGCTCTGTAAGATACTTAAGCAAAGATTGATTCAGATCAATGTTTAGGCTTATTTTTATATGAATTTTAAACTTCGTGGTAGGCCTAAAGTACTATGCGTAACGAGGTTTTATTGATATTTCGTTAGACAGTCTAAAAGAATAGCAAGACATGATACTTCAGATCCGTATTCTGATCGACGAGCATTTGCAAAAAGTGCATAGACGACTGCTAATTTCTGTTTCATCCATGTTCGCAATTTGTTATGTGATTATTTTATTATCTACTGAACATTCTAAGAATGAACATGACCTGTTTCAACATAAACAGTGAGATTAGCAATGAAAGAAATTCCAAAAGTCTCAAGGAGTGAATTTGGTATGCTTTCTTTCATATTAATTGATAAGCCTAAGTATTAGTAAAATTAAGCCCTCATCTTAAATACAATATTAAGAGGCAATATGTTTTCACCAATTTTGATAATTTCTGTACTAGATTTTCATGTAAGGGACGAAATGGATAGGATGAGATTCATAAGAAAATTTGCGCTACCACCGTCCTAGCCTGCTACTGTGAACACCAAAGTTCGTTAGTTTCGGGGATCTGTCTCTATCACTCCAATTCTATCAGGAGTCATTAGAGTGAAAAAGAAAAATCCCCGAAATGTGAACGTAGGTGTTTGCTGTAGCAACACTGATCTTGAAAAAATCACGACACAAAGACAGAATACTGACCAGCTGGTTGTTGGCAGCGTTGGCAAGAGGGCCGCCAGAGTCGCCGCTGCAGGTACCACGGCCGCCGGTGGTGGCGATACAGATGGTGGTGGCCTGCACGGTGGTGGTGCCGTAGGTGGCGGCGCAGACGTTGTTGGCGATCACCTGCACGTTCACGTGGGACAGGAACTGGGCGGTGGTGATGGAGCCACCTGGAAATTACGGTCAGTTAGAATCCCCTGGAAAGGCTCCGAGATTTTCAAATTGTAACCACCATTTGCAGATTCAAATAAGCACTAGCAACAGCGAGGCACAAATTTTGTCTAAAACATTTCATAATCCCAGGATAAATACATCCACGTGGTAAAATTATGACAATCCTTAGAAAGAAGAGGACAACTAACATTTATCTGACACATGAATTTTATTCGGCCCTTATGTTTGTGGAAAATAATTCTAAACTCAGTATCTCTTCAGATGAAGTATTGATTAGTTTCAGGTTAGGTCTGGTTGGACTGCTATTTCTGTTCTAGCTATCTCCATCTCCAATCTTAAGTTAAATTCTATGATTCTTTAGTTTTGAAACTAACATATTTCTGTATTCAAACAACTGAATATTCAGAACACAACTACAACTAGTAGATGCGATTTAAGTGCTGCGTCACGCTATAAATATTTAAGCGGCAATCGTATTCAATTCAAACATAACATAAGCGCTGAGAGATTCATCATAACAGGCAGTCCCCACATTATTGTGGAGATACCAACATGTTTTGCGTTTGTAAATTAAAGGCGAGACTTACCGTCACGGGTCAGACCCCAACCAGAGGCCCAGGCCCAGGTGCCGGTGAAATCGGAGCTGCCAGTGGCAAGAGCGATGGGCTGGATGGTGTCTAGAAAACGAAATCAAAATTTAATGAAGGTAATGCTAAATGTGAAGATAAGTATTGTGAAAAAAATTGTTTAGACAAAGATAATAGGTCATTATTCAATAAATTTTGTTACAACGAGAGTTTGATATAATAATGAATGATGATCGTATGAATAATATTATTATCAAACAGAAAGAAATAAAGCAAAAACTAATTAATTATCAATAGACTCTTTGGGTGTCAAAAGTGGTAATCTCAACGACAGTAAATTGACTAATATAACATTATTTAAATCTCACAATTGAAATGACATTAAAGTGAATTGTAAAATAATTAAAAACTGCACTTACTGGTGTAGGTGACCCACGGAAGCCTGATGATAGCGATGTCATTGATGAGGGTGATCATGTTGTAGTTGGCGTGCAACTCGACGTCGGTGGTGGTGACCCTGGTGCCGCCGGAGAAGAGCAGGGTGGAGCCGTAGACCACGGTGAAGGAGCGGGCCTGGGAGAACAGCGTGCGCCAGCAGTGGGCAGCGGTCAGACCACGGGTGTTGCTGATCAGGGAAGAGCCGCAGACGGAAGTACCACCGGTAGTCATGGTGATGACCAGACCGCCCTAGAAACATAGTCAAGGTTAGTGCAATCCACAGGTGAGAAAATAATGCTAGACATAATTACAGTGTCTTTGATACGGATTTTCAATCATATTACTGTATTGACCGTCCCTAAATTGAGTGCGTATACATCAACATGACATCAATACGATTTTATTTACATAGAGCTTAGTTTTTAAATCCAAGAATGCTTTTGCAGTTAGGTAAGTTAAATTGAAATGCTTTAGCATCTTTCAAATTTTGTGCACAATAATTACACTAGCGGGAAACATTTCAATGAACGCAGACGGTAAAATAATGTTATACTTACGATGTAGGGGTACTGGCCAAGGCTGGCAGCGCCACCGCCCACGATCCTGGAGCCATCGAAGTCCAGAGCCTCTTCAGCAGCCTTCAAGCGCTCGGCCAGCGGGATGCCGATCTTGTTGTGGTAGTCGATCTCCACCGGCGATTCGGGGACATCTATGACTCCACCAGCCACCAGACCGATCAGGGCGAACGCAACAAGGAGCTTCATATTGAGGTTTAGACTTGATTGTTCTAGATACTTCATTACAAAACCTTTTATACTTGAAAATCCAGTGTCAACATTAATTGATTGTCTGGTTATCTCAGATTAATTTTAAATTATCGATATGTTAACACGAACGGCTTAAATTAATCCCATTTTATTAACATACCAAAATCAACTTTATGACTTAACAAATCTTTGCAATGTTTGTAGATAATTTGAAGCTAATAGATACTACATATGAATTCAATGCGTTTGATGTGATAAGGTCGTATTTGGTATACGAATGTGTCGATCATGATGGGCCTGTTTTATTTATCTTGGAAAACCCAAATATTGTTTGGTTTGGAATACTGTGTAAATCCTTTACCAGTTTTACGTCAGAATAATTATGTGTAAGTAGATAATGATGTGACATCATGTTAGCAAATTTATTCCTAAGCAGCTACATTTAAGGCATTTCGTGAAATAAGCCTCAAAGGATTAGTGCGACAATATGTCGCAGCGAGATAGACTATTCACCCCTATATTATTCATATAGTTAGTAAAAGATGGAAATCTATCTCGCTGCGACATATTGTCGCACTAATCCTGTGCTAAGCATACAGCAATGGAAGCAAACACTCGTCTCTTATTTGTTTAAATTGTATTCATACTAAATTCTCTTTTGACATATTTTACCCCAGGTAGTATCCCCTCCAATATATAATTTGGAAAAATCTTCTCTTGTACCTCTTATTTTTTGGAAGTGCTATTTGATGATGCTGCGATAGGCCGACACTCAATATCCCCATACGTGAGATATGAGTGTCGGCAACGCTATCGATACCTAGTGTTAAACAAATAGAGCGATAGAAATGAGTACTGGAGGCTAAGGCAATAGTCTGATGCTTTCTTGAGAATACTCGACGTTGTGTTTTATCAGAAAATTATACATTTCATATTTAAAGGGATATGAGCAGAAACAAAAGTTTTCAGTAGTTACAACAAGAAAAGTTTCTCTTTATCCGACATGGACATCATTGGGTAGTTAGCAAATTCCAAATAGCCAAAAAAATACGAATTACCGAATTCATAATACATTTTATTCATAATCAAGTCACGTTCAGAAAAGTCCGGTTAGTAAAGTTCGTATTCACAGGCGAGCCCAGATCCAGGAAGCGAAAGAGGAGACGCGGGCAAATCCAGCAGGGAAGCCGGTCTGGCAGCCGCTGATGTGGCCGAAGGAGGTGATACCAACCTGTCGGGAAGAAAGAATATTCGAGTTATTAACGATAGTCGAAATCCGTAAGATTGCAGGTTGCGGGACACTTCTGGGTTGCATTGGCTTAGGACCGAAATGAGGGGCATACTAGAAGAGAGGCCTATAAATGGGCGATAAATGGCTGAAATTATGATGAACGATAGTCAACATTTCAATGAAGTCTTCACATCAAATATTTTTTTTGTAGCAATAACCTTCGGAAACCTTGATCGACATTCTTGATTGAAAAGAGCATAAGTAATTATACAGTATATTCAGCAAAACAAGAAAACTAGAAAAAAAATGATAGTTAAAAGATAACATGTTTCTATGTTATTGAAGCATTCAACTACTGATGCTTTGTTTACGTATGTAATATTTCTTTAGATTATAAGAAGCCGATTGTGATAACAATTCTATACGATGTTAAAACGCCTTTATCCTCTCAGAATCTCAGAAAACCCGAAGGAATACAGGAACTCCATGCAACACTATGCAACATGATTGTATGTTACTTAGACAAATAGACAGAGAGAGCTGATATAGAGCATATTTTGAAATAATTTTGCACGATGATGAAAGTTGAATCTGATTCCTGAGAATGAAAAATAAACAAACGTGTAAGAACCCTCAAAATCATTAAACAGGTCTCAAGTTGTACAAGACTAAATACTGACCAGCTGGTTGTTAATAACAAGAGGGCCGCCAGAGTCACCACCGCATGTGCCGCGTCCGCCGGTGGTGGCAACACAGATGGTGGAACCCTGTACGGTGGCGGAGCCGTAGGTAGACTGGCAGATAGCGTTGGTGATGACTTGCACGGTCACGTGAGACAGGAACTGGCTGGTGGTGATGCCAGTGGCTGAAAATTCGATGAAATTGGTAAGACCAACTGAAGAACTTTTTAGAATACACAGGTTGTCCTGTCCTGAGGTATTGGACAAAGCCGATATATAAAAATTTCCGTTGGGATATTTCAAACCAGTAATACGCAATGACCATTGATGAAGCCATTACGAAGATATTAAGACAAATGGTTTTTTTTACCTACCTGTGTTTAATAGCTCCTGAGGCAATACTGTCCCCATATAGTATAATTCTATGAAAGGCTTCTTAAAACTAGTTGATTTGCTTTTTCATTAATTTCACTAATAAGATTCAGACTTTTGACAAATTAATATCCTCATTGCCAAACCCATTCGAAGTTGCGCTACCAAACCAATGCATCAGTGACGCATGACATGACGTCAGGTCGTAGGTATTCGATACATTTATTTTTGTTGTCGATTATTTAATTGGAAGCAACATTATTTAGTTTTATAATTTAAATTAAAAACCGGCCAAGTGCTAGTCGGACTCGCGCGCGATGGGTTCCGTACCATTATCAATTTATTATTAAAAAAATACAGTTAAATCAACATACCTCAAAAACTATAGGAGATAATTTAATCAAACCAATAATTATAAAAGCAAATGATATCATACAATTCATTTACTTTATGGGTAAACTACATTAAAACTACCAAGTTAATAAAAAATACCTAAATAATACAAAATCTAATGTTAACATAACTTATAAAAATAAAACACTTAAAACTATGGAATATATCTATAATGTAAAACTAATTAAATATAATGAATAATCCTAAAACAAAAATGAATTAATCGAAAAGTCCGCCATGAGTTGTACCTGGAGCGAAGGTGCCCATCACACTAGCCGCGTTACCACGTTGAATGGCGATGGATAACCTTTGCACCAGGTACACTCCCGCGCGGGCGTCAGATCCCCTTTCCCTTATACGACGTCCAACTTGTCGAATGAAGGAAATTGCTTCAGATCCCCAGCATCCAGTAGTTTCAAATGAAAGAGGCACAAAAAAGTAATTTTGGCACAATGTCATATATTTTTGTCGCTTTTTGAACGCGGCAAGCTCGGCAGCGGCACCAGCGATTTGCGCTGTTCTGCTTAGATGTGACGCAGCAAAACTGCTCACACACGTGGCGTCCCAAAGCAGACATTGTCCCCTCTGCCACGGTACTAAAGTTAGTCCGTCAGGGCGTTTACCGTCGGTGCGACAGAGACCTGGAGGCTCTAAGACACACGGGATATTGGCGGAGATTAGGGCCCTCCGGACGATATCATTGAGAGCGTGGTGCCGACTAAATCTTCCTGAACAGCGACAGCAACTCAGTGCGTGATGGCCATTCGCTTCCACCATGGACCCGCAGATGCATTGGTGGGGTATACAAACATCGCAGCCCAGGCGGAAAGTTACGGCCACACGCATTGAGTCACTGTCGAGTAGTGTTCCTAGGTGAGGTGCGGGCAAAGCCTGCAACCACGCTCCGGCTTCTGGTCTTGATACCGCCTTGAGTCTGGCTAAATCTACACCCGCGGCAGCGGCAATGAGACAATCCAGTTCTCTCTTGGCACCAATATCATCCCAGGCTCTTTGAACCTGCGGATCCTCAGGTATAGCCGCAACCGGGTAACGTTGTGTCCATTTGGCCATTGCATCAGCCAAAAAGGGAATGGCTACAGTGCCATCGTGAGAATGTAAAATTTTAGAGACCAGGCTACTACCAATAATCGTTGATAGAGTTTATTAATGTACATAACATATATATATATATATCGGGAACCCTAATGACAGCCGAGCTAAGAGGCCTAGCTACTTGTTACTCGTTACAGAATCTTGTATCTACGCATCTACGCAGTAGTAGAAAACGAATGGAGAGTTCTTAGCTTGCGTCCATGCATAGATGCATACCCCATAGAAATAACTTCCTTCGTAAGAATGTAAACCCTTCACATAACAAGACAAGAGTGAATCGTTCTATGTCTAACACGGGAATGAATTGATGAACACTGCAGTAGTGACCTTTTATACTGTCAGGTCACCAGCCACCTGTTCATAGGTTGGTATCATCTACCTGCAAACCTGCATGGACCAAGCAAAGACCACTCCAAGCAAAACATTGCTTATCGTTTTCTAGATTTAGTAACTCATATCTCCGACACGGCCATACTGACAAGACAAGCGTCCTCGCTTGTATCTGAAACAAACACGTACATCAGTAATCTTTGTCACCACTCGGTTACTCCTGACCAAATTATTTGTCTACGTAAAATCAACTCAACTCAAGGAAAATAATTTTATTCTTTGCAACTGAATTTAGGATCACTTAAAGTCAATTCATTACCACCAATTTAAATGCAAGACAAGACAAGTACCACCTGGCTTTCATAGCCACCTTTTACGTAAAACACATGACGGCAAACGTTCGGAAGCAGGTCTCTCATTCGTGGCCTATTGGTTATCACATAACCACACACTACGCGCATCCCCAAGGGATCGCCGAGTCAACCCTGACTCTACGGTCTCTACAAGACCCGACCTCCGCCAGAGCTTATCGCGCACCGCGTACCCACGGACTACTCAAAGGTAGACACCGACTTCTAACGGGCTACGGCTACGATCAAGCCTCTGGTACGGTCGACCAACCGAACTGAGAACCTCATCCTTCATGCCACAACAATTTTCATCTACTTCACGTGGTACTTGGCTTTCTAGCATTTTCATTAACAACAAAATGTTATCTGTATTCAATCATTTATAAACTTCAATTTGTTAGACAATTTTGATAGTGCCACCAGCTCAGTTTCAGTTACCAGTAAAATCAAAATTAAGGAAACACAAGTCACGTTTATGTCTATCGGAAACTCACATTGTGACATAGTCACCTCATCCCGTTTAACAACAATAACTTCTTTTGTGGCATTACCAAAATGATCTCAATTAATTAATGATTCAAATTAGTCAACCTCTCGACTCAAACAAAAACGTAAATTACTCAACCAGGTAACCATCATAACCATCCGATTTCATTTCAGTCCATCGGATTGTTAGGATCCAATAACCTATCAGAAGTTAACCATCTCAGCCGCGTAAGTGCTACTCCTCGCAAAGAGTATACTGCACATAAAAAGCAGTCCACGTGCACCTTTTACATGCTTCGGAACTTCCGATGCGATTATTAGATCACGCTCAATCCCTCGGACTTGCTCTCGGTCCATTGAAAGCTCACATGAGTGATGATTTGAATTCATTAAATTTAAAAATTATTTAGGTACTCGTTTAATCAACCCAGGGAATTAAAATCAACTTCATTAACATTCGAATAGACTAGTCAGTCTATGTACTTACTACTTTACTAGCCAGTAACAGACATAGTTCTACAATAGTCAAATGAAACACTTCAACAAACCAACAAATGGGTTACAGTACTCTAAAGTTGGTCTACCTCCATCCGGTAACCAAAACCACAGTTGGTTCCATCCAGCAACAACAAAATTGGTCTACCTCCATCCGGTAACCAAACCAAAAACACATCGACCGATTACACCATCAAACCAAACGCATGCCACCCACAATCGTGGCCGCACGGAGACGGAAAAATAGATCCGATTTTACACCTACGATTACGAATGATAAAATGGTGTATGCAGTCTGAGAAAAGGTAACCAAACTGAATGTAAAATGTTTCATTCTACGATTGCAAACTAAATGACTAATTCCAATAATTATAATCCACAACTTTAAATTAAACTAAAGTAGTCAAATTGAAACTATGGACAGCCCACATAATGAGAAATGACTATCACCACCATCATCATCATGACCACTAACATGATCATCACCATAACCACCATATTGATCATCACCACGATCACTACAATGATCACCATCATGACCATCATCATGACCACCATCTTGACCATCATCATGACCACCATCATGACCACCATCATGACCATCATCACGACCACCATCATGACCACCATCATGACCACCATCATGACCATCATCATGACCACCATCATGACCATCATCATCACCCTTCATAAATTATTATAACCGATCTCAATGCGTTTAATAAAACTTGTTTATTTTAAACTTGCGTAACTGTAACATTGATGTCTAATTTAGTTTCAATTTTGCATTTCTTCCTCCAATTTTTTTTTCAACTCTATAGAATCGAAAGGGAATAAACCCTCGATGGCTACAACAACATTAGTTTCACCAATTAGCTCAGACCTCAAATAGCCCAACAAAAATGTGAACTGCTCAGCGGATTAACAACGTGTCCACACCACGTGCTGCACCACGTGTTCACGGTAGGCAGTAGCGACACCTGCTACGCCACCGGGCATGACATCAACAACTTGCAGGCCGGCAGCTCGTTCTGACTCACCATGTTGAACTGTAATCATCAAATTGTACGATATCATTTTTATCACAAAAACAAAGTAAAGTCAAAGCCGACTGATTTCCCTTTTTTTTTTCAAGTAGACTAGCAATAAGCAGTTTTGAACAGATGTTGAGATAATTGGAATGCTAGACCTAATCATAACACTAAGTACCTAAAGTTTGAGGTTAGACACTGACCTCATCTTATACTCGACATCAAAATAAGATTGTGCTTCACTTTACTATAATCAAATTAATCTCGCAAATAATAAAACGTATTAAAAACACAAAAACTTAACGTAACAAACAGAAATGTCAACCGTTAGTTCTTTAAACTACTGCTTCTAATTTTTCATTAAAACAATTGGAAAGAAACCTGTCCTTTAATTTCCGTTGCTCCAAAATAACCATAGAGTTGGCGTCTTCAATTCTTAATTTCTTGGACATAGGTATCGCAAGAAATTGCGCTCGTTTCATCGTCACAGCATATTCATCATGGATGAAACTGTAGACTACTATGACAGTGAGCTTGTTGATCTTGAAGTTGAACATCTGTATAGGTAATTTCACACGCATAGAAAACTTTTAACACAAGGCATGGATTGAAAATGTTTATCACTATCACAAATTAATTTTTGGTAGACTCGAAAACAAAACAAAACAAAGGGCTACCTGCCCATATTTTGGTACTGCTAGTATTTCACAACTAAGTAAGTAATAAGTATGGGTCATGATATACTTTGAAATCACTAGAATTACTGTTTTTATTTCTTTTTTTTTTCAATAGGGTAGGATACCTACCCACACGTTTTCTTACAACAGTAATCACAAAAAAAGAACAAAGCAGTTTTCTAAATCACAACTGAAATCAAACTTAACTGCAAACATAGTGAACAATCATTACCTTACCAACTGTTGTCGATTTTAAACCTTACCGTTTACATGTGGTACAATACCAGTACTCGTCGTTGCTTAGCACTCGTTGTGGGCAAGTCTGAATCCTTTATCCCACTTGCTGATATCGGGAACCCTAATGACAGCCGAGCTAAGAGGCCTAGCTACTTGTTACTCGTTACAGAATCTTGTATCTACGCATCTACGCAGTAGTAGAAAACGAATGGAGAGTTCTTAGCTTGCGTCCATGCATAGATGCATACCCCATAGAAATAACTTCCTTCGTAAGAATGTAAACCCTTCACATAACAAGACAAGAGTGAATCGTTCTATGTCTAACACGGGAATGAATTGATGAACACTGCAGTAGTGACCTTTTATACTGTCAGGTCACCAGCCACCTGTTCATAGGTTGGTATCATCTACCTGCAAACCTGCATGGACCAAGCAAAGACCACTCCAAGCAAAACATTGCTTATCGTTTTCTAGATTTAGTAACTCATATCTCCGACATATATATATATCGCGTAGTTTAAAAAATAGAGGGGGGACACATTTTTCACACTTTGAGAGCTGATATCTCCAAAACGATTTGATAAAATAAAAATAAGATTTATAAACCTTCATATCATTTTCAAAGACCTTTCTATTAATATCCCACACGCTTATATACAACTAAAAAAAAATTCTATCCCTCAGTTACATGTATGGAGGGCCCCCCACCTCAATGGTTTTTTTACAATTTAGTATCATAATCCTCTAGCGGTTTATACAACACATATCCTCACCATTTCGTTACTGTAGCATTTATAGTTTCCGAGTAAATCGGCTGTGACAGACGGACAAACGGACAGACGGACATGACGAATCCATAAGGGTTCCGTTTTTGCCATTTTAGCTACGGAACCCTAAAAAATAACATTGTACCATTTTTAAGCAGTAAACCTAAAATGAGGTTTCAAAGTGCCCAATGACTGAGGTACCCTGTATTAAATATTAAATATTTATTATCTTAATCTTGAATATAAAGATTTGTTGACGTACATGTAATTGTGTCTTATTAGGTGATACAATTATCAGTCAACTATAATCAGCCCATACGATTGCCTAGATGATACATACAATACATAGGTGCTACCAAGACTGTAAAAAATATATGATTACACTTACAATCGCTAGTCCTGCCGAAGCCAGCAGCCCAGGCCCAGGTGCCGACGAATAAGTCGGAGCCGGAGTGGAGGTTGATGGGTTGGATTACGTCTGCAAAGAATAAGACAATATTAGTCTTGATGAGATAGGCCATTAGATGAGACATACCAGAATTCAAACTCCTGATTTACAGGCGGACTCACTGTTTTTTTTTTGTATGTACGTTACCCGACATCTCCGAGAGTCGTGAACCGATTTTTTTGTGATCGAACGAGTATAACCCAGAGATGGTTTCATTGGCATCAAGTTGGGGTCTGAAGAGTTGGGGTCTGAATGGGATGTTCGAGAAATTGAGGGGTCTCTTTTGGTAATATTAATTAATTTACAAGAATTTGCATTCAGAAAGTAAGATTTAATGATAGGAAAACAATGATGGAAACCACAGATGATAGGATTTTGGACAAATTGGTTGAAGTTGTTATTTTGTCCATATTCATAATTTTGAATTTATGTTACAGCCACTTTTGTTACAGCGATAGAAAGTGCGTGGTAAATGGTAACAAAATAGGAAAATATCCATGGGACATTTATTTTCTCATTGGAATCAAAAGAGCTCCTGACTCAGAGTAAAAATGACACAAAATTTACCCATAAACTCAAAATTATGACAATGGACTAAATAAACAGAAATGTTCAGCACACGACACCGGGCATGTACTAGCATGTAATTGGATATAGTAAAGGAAAAAAGATCTAGTCCACATTAAACCAAATTTAAATCTCATATCAAAATCAATGAATCAAACTCAGGTGAATACTTTTTCCTTAACTACGTCCAACTAAAGAAAGGAAGGGATACATGAGGCCATCGACAGCTACTTACTAGTGTAGGTGACCCAGCTCAGGCGGATGATAGCAACATCATTGACGAGGGTGTTCATGTTGTAGCTGGCGTGCATCTCAACGTCGGTGGTGGCGACCCTGGTGCCACCGGAGAAGAGCAGGGTGGAGCCGAGGACCACGACGAACTGGCGAGCCTGGGCGTTGTTGGTGCGCCAGCAGTGGGCGGCGGTCACGGCGCGGGTGTTGGAGATCAGGGAAGAACCGCAGACTGAGGTTCCACCAGTGGTCAGGGTAATGACGAGACCGCCCTGAGAAACAGCAAATATAGCTTATTTGAAGATTAGCAAAGCAGTCTATTCGGAGTAAAAAGCGGTTGAAATATCGCATAACCTTCTCAAAGTTGCCTCCAAGCAACAATATTAAACGATACTACAATGACCTTCTCAATACAGTTAACATTTTTTGTTTCAATGAGGGCTTTCTAGTTCGACTACAATCTGTATGCTGTGGAACATGTCAAAACTTTTGAGCTACCACTATGATTATTCCAATTCAACACAGAATTTAAAACTCATAAGGCTTGTTCACGAAATAAAGTAGACATTGCTGCATAATTAATTTTTTTAAAGAGATCATACCTTTGTATGGGTGTTATTACAAAGAAGGACTCTTTGCCTATCTTCTCGGACGCTGTGCATGATATTTATACAACTTTTACGTAAATTTATTATGAAATATTTTAAGTCTAACATTGTTGAAATCGTTTCGGAAGATCGCATTTTTTTGGGCCTGAACTTTTTCATTAAGCATTATCTGAAGTTATTTAGATTTTGACGATTTTTAAGCTATCAATATTGGATTGATAAACATGAAACAAAAGAAACAATTTATAGCCCCATGGCTGTTAGAACTACATGGGACTATTGTGTAATAGTGGAGACTGATTTTACGATGGCTATTTTATTTCGTGAACAAGCTTTACTTAAAAATGTACTTACAAGGTAAGGGTACTGGCCAAGAGCTGCAGCAGAGCCTCCCACGATCCTAGCGCCATCGAAGTCCAGGGCCTCCTCGGCCGCCTTAATGCGCGCCGCCTCGGGGATACCGATCTGGTTGTGGTAGTCCAGCTCGATGGGAGCCACGAACTCCTCGGCCAGCGCCGACCCCACTAGACCCACCAATGCCAAAGCTACCAGCAGTTTCATATTGATGTAATACAAAAATGTACTATGCTTCATTGGCCAACGCCCTCGTCTTATATACTCAATACTTATCTGAAACTGTTTAGGGAAATCCTAAATAAGACTAAAAATACCAGCAAATTAATCATTAATTTATCTGATATTGAAGATTGATAAGTTTGTGTATATCCTGGCTGTGACGTATGCGTGCAAGACATGAACGATGAATGCGGGGATGATCCACGATCTTAAAGTGGTGCAGCGGAATACTGAACGAGCAATGCTAGGCCTAATGCTGCGAGAACGAGTACGATACGAAACGAGCTCATCATACTAAAGCGGTTGACGTGGGTCACTGAATCATCAAGCTGAAAAGGGGCTTGGGTGTGCCCTGCTTGGCAGAAGAAGTGTGGGCAGATCACCAGCCCGATGGTTCGATAATATTAAACGGATAGTAGGGCCAGTTTGGAAGAGGGAAACAGTGTCTGTATGGAAACAAATTGGAGAGGCGTGTGCCCAACGGTGGGCGAAGGCACACTGATGAAGAAGAAGAAGCTTATGTAAAGCTTACCTACCGAGAGTTATTATGCATACACAGCTTGTTGCAAATGTGGCGCTGGCGCGTGTTAGCCGTAAAATAGTTTATTCCAATTTTGGTTGTAATTTTACGGACTACTTTTTATGAAGCACGAACTCTTCAGCCAGTCCCCCAACCACACCCACTACCGCCAAAGGTACCAGCGATTTCATATTGACGGAAAATTATTGAACTATGTTCCACGTTCCACTGCTCGTACTCCCTTTTATACTCTGAGCTTTATCTCGAATACTTTAGGAAAAACCTCAATTTGACTGAAAACCCCATAAAATGAATCAATGTTTTTTATCTGATATTGAAAATCGATAAGTTTATATGAGGCTTACTTTGTTTATCTACACAGATCGTTACAGGTGTGCTTTTTGTTTTAAAGTACTGCTAGAAAAAAAATATACCTAAGATATTCATTTAAAACATAAAATATTTTTTTCTGTGTAGTAAACTTGCCTTAATCGTACTCCTGCCTAAATCGTACCCCATCAATATCTTGTGAATTGAAACTGCTAAAGCGGTGCAAGTTTCATAAAACTGAACAACTTGGTCGGTGTGTAACATCATTCGAGAAACAACCCCACAGTGGCACTCCATCGAAAATTATTTAATAAGTTATTAATTTCGCTGTTTTCGAGTAATAGTTAAGGTCGATTCTTAAGGATTTAAATTTTTGTCGCAATGAGCTATGTAAATTGTAAGTATTTTGCTTAATTCTGTATTTATTTACGCTATTAATTACGAGAAATATTATCGTCAGTTTAACAACGGCAACTTTTAAATCTTAGTTATCTTATGCCTAAATCGTACTCATAACTTTGTTCTATTTCGTACCGGTACGTTTTAGGAATAGTCGTTTATTTTACTGTATAAGATATACATAACCAATCGATAATACAATACTTAGTCATGTAAAGTTATAGAAATAACTCTCTGCGTATATTAACGAAGGAAAATTAAAAAAAAAAAAGAAATTTGGTCAGGCTCATGTTGTAGGGAGGAAACAAAATAAGAGACAATAATTGTGTACCTACGCAATGAAGTCTGGATCCACTGACATTGTGCTGGAGTCGAGATATATGCTCGTAATTTTATTTTTGACAATGCCATGAATTATGCAGTCTGACAAACAATTATGGAATGAAAAAAAATCGTTAAAATGTTAGTTTTTAATCTGAAATAAGCAAACAAGAAAGTCAACAATATAATAAGATTAGTGGCTAAATTAATATTACTAATATCCCTGAATATCATTTGCTATGATAACGAGACTATAAATAATTATCTGATCTTAATTTTCATACTAAGTTATGCCGGTGCGATATAGAAATACAGAGGTACGATTTTGGAATACGTAGTCTTAAATCGTACTTTACCCACTTTTTTTAAATTGTATTTATCTCAAAATTTATTGAAGTTCAAAATGATTTTTTAATTTTAGTCGATTAATAAATAAATAAAGATTATTTTGATATCATACACATATTAATTAATATATCCTGATATTTAGAACTTTCTATTAAGGGGTACGAATTAGGCAAGTTTCCCCTACTTCATTCTTACATTATAGACCCCGGTATCGGAGGTGTAAAATGGTAGCTGTCAAGTTCTTAGGGATGGGGTAAAAATATTTGTGATGTCGATAATTAAAGTTACATATCGATAATTTTTCTTTACCATAATAATAAGCTAAGACTTTAATTAATCGCACATATTTACGATATAAACTAGGACTATATAATTACAAAATCAATAAAATATTTATTTAATGTTATGTAACATCGCCATACTTTTTATTGAGGCGTCGATGAACCTTCTGAAGTTTGGGTTTTCGAATTTAGTCCAAAGTATGTTACAACTGACGAAAAACTTGAGCAGATCTCGGTTACAGTTTAATTGATTTTAATTTTTTTTCTTTTTTAATGAGTATTTTCATACAAGATTGAGTTGCAATGCAAGATATGCAAGATTACAAATATTCTAAGGAATATCCTTTATTAAATAATCAATATTAGTGGAACATACGTTGTTGATTTTCTCTTGATGGCAATTTGACTCCATGTGCTTTTTTATACTCGTATTCCAACATCTGGAAATGATGTGTATTCTGCAAATTGTATATTAAATGTTTTTCATTCATTTTTGAAGTTCAGGGTGTTCAGCAAGAAGTGACTCCACTTTCTATTGTATAAAATATTTTAGGCGAATAGACTTGTAAACACGGCTAAATAATCGAAGACATCGTTGTAAAATGACTTTGACTATCTATTGATAAATAATTTATTATAAGTATTTAATATCTCAAAAGTTTTTATTCAATGTTTTGCAACTCGAAACATAATAAATGTAATAGCAACCAGAGATTTGTATTGTAATAGTAATTATTTATATATTAATTATTGTCATAGATCCCAAAAAAAAGCGATACAAATAAATGGTCCTTGTACATAAAAAAGATAATTGTACAAAAAATCGAGTATTAAAGCTTAATTATTATCATAGATCCCGAAAAAAGGTATACAAATATGTAAATGGTCCTTGTACAGTAGGGTTCAAAATTGCATGGACTGTTTATGAATGAATTCATTCATAAATTGTCCATGCAATTCTGAAAGCCACATAAAAATAATAATTGTACAAAAAATCGAGTATCAATATCGACATCACAATAGTGTTTTCCTATCCCTAAGTAAGAACTTGACAGCTATCATTTTGCACCTCCGATACCGGGGTCTACATTACTATCAAAATCAACTAATGGAATATGTGAAGAATAACATAGGGCAAGAAAAAATTGTTTAATGAAATATATATACATTTCATTGATTGAGGGCATAAAGTTTCAGATATATTATAATATGTAAACTAAATCAAAGTTAGGAATGTGCCTAAACCAAAATCCTGTGGTAAACTTGATTTTACTACTGTTTTCGCAAGACTGGTTTGTTTAAAAAAATATTTTTTTATTTTAAACTGCTATTATGCGATATTTGGGTTTGGGGACAGTTTATTTCAATAAAATTTAAATAAATTTATTTACCAAAAAAAAACAAGAATACGAAAATAACATTTCAGTGAACCCCGCACTAGGCATTGTCTGTATCGTGGGGATCAAAATCGTAATCAGATTACAAAGTCAGTGCGGCTTCAGATTTAGTAGGTAAGTAATAATTAATAAGATAAAAAAATATCTAAGAAACTAAAAAAAAAACAGATATAAAATTATGTTTCTGAACAAAGCTAATCATCATTTTTGATTTCAAAAGCTTTGCAAAGGTCATAAAATATACCAACCATTGCGTAATTGGCTTACCCAGATAAAAAAAAATCTAATTTGAATTCGATCGTGGAAAGGTTTTTTGTAAAACCTATCCGATTTATTTTCCAGCAATTTGTGTAAGTATTTGCATCAATTTAAAACATTTATTTTTCGTAACCTTACTCACATGAAAGATTAAAAAGTGGTTTGGAAACATTTTACGTAACTACGGCATGTAAATCATCAATTGAGCTCAAAATCTTTTATTGAGAATAAAATTGATTCCCACAGAAACAGATTTCAATAACTTAGGTTTTACTTTTTTTAATAATTTCGTAATACTTAAATTTACTTTTTTATTCAATGCTTAAATAGTAGGTACCTATTATACAAATGGGAATAAGGTATTTTATTCTAATTCATTAGAAAAGGAGTTTTTGATTGCGTTGTCGTTGCTAGCAAAGACAACGCAAGCGGTCAAATAGGTAGTTTATTATTAAAATAATAATTGAAACTTCTTAGGCACCTTCTAAATCTTCACAAAATTATGATTATGACAAATAAAAAAATGTATTAAAGTTGTTTCTAAGTTTATTTTCACTGAGTACCCATAAATATCATTTTATTATTATTGTGAAAATTTATCCAAAGACATATTTTT
>JALPQI010011131.1:0-39283 GCA_025490895.1 Thaumatotibia leucotreta | reverse complement strand
ATAGTCTTTCTGGTATACATGTTGCGTCTCCGTCGCACTTGTAAATTCGTACGTAAGTGTGACAGAGATGAAACACGTTTGCGGTTGGTCCTTACCTAAGATAATATTGACTAACTACTTTTCTGAGTTATAAGACTAGGGACAGTGAGTTTTGGTTGTTTGGCCGAAATGGGGATCCCTCGTTCCAGGACAATGGCTCACTGTTGTGTGGCATTTGCCACAAGACGTTTCAGAAGAACACGCAGCTACAGAACCACCTGCGGAACCATCGCGCCGAGAGGAGGTTCGTCTGCACTTATTGCAATAAAGGTTAGTAACTTTTTAACCCTAAAAGGTAAATTCTTTTAGACAGCTCCAGTGTCCTTAGGCGAAGACTAGACACTATTTATTGACAATATCATGGATTACTCTCACTTGCTGTATATAGTGTATAGTGTATAGTCAAAAAATACTGATCAGTCCAGTCTGATCAAGTGATCACTGATAGTCGGGTCTTCGCCTTAGTGCAAGAATAAGGTGAGGTGCGGAAAGGGGAAAATTTTAATAGCATATTTGTCGAGTCAATTTGAACTCTGTTGCTCAGTATGACAGTTTCAATTGATTACATATTCCGACATGTGACATTTCTTTCAGTTTCGTTTTTGATACTCTCTCTCTTAAAGCTGCGATATGATATGGTCGCACCTTTAATCTTATTAAAAGCCTGGGAGTTGTAACAAAAATAATATATTTAGTTACCTATTTTTGTAGTGGTTGGTTTACTAAATACAACACGCCGTAAAACACTTTTTAAGTTTTTATCCTTCTTACCTTTATCTGTTTAAAATACGATACAATAACTACTAGTTTCTTGCACTACTTGTATAAGTTGGTTTCAATTACCACATTGTCTAAATACAGGGTGCTCGCGAGGAAACCGAAAGATTTTAACTATGCATTCTAGACATCAAAATAATCAAAAAATATTATGAGACCTAATGTCAAATTCCACAAAAAAAAATTTTTTTTCTTTCTTTTTTAGAAATTGTGGAATGCTTTTTAACATTTCCAATACTTTTTATCATAACAACAATTTGTTAAAAAGAATTTTTTAAATGATTTTTTTAGGGACAGGTTTTTTCGTCAAGTCTATTCTTATTTTTTGAATGTCAGGCAAAAGGTATGGTAATATTAGAACACATTATGGTAGCATTGTAATCAAAAATAAGTTTAATGACGAGTTATGTCGAAAAACTTTTTTCGAAAAAAGGTTAATTATCTCTGGAACCAAGCCGAATCCAGGATTTTTTTTATAACATTAAATACTCTAAATATGCTCAGGAATTCAGCATTAAAATCTTTCGGTTTCCTCGCGAGCACCCTGTATAAAATAAAAATTGTATGACTCTATAAATATGTTATGTATAACAATTTTGACCTTCATGCCTGGGACATGCATTCTAAAATGTATATTACAGACATAATTATTTTTTACCTTGATCATTAAAAAAAGCAAATAAAATATGGTTTCATTGTCACTTCGAAAGAATACCATAGGTACCTATTACTTAGCTCACATTTATATTTTTCTAATAAGATGCAATACAATATAGATAGATACATAGACGTTTATGAAGGAGACATTGTAACGTCCGTCTATTCAGACGTATGTATGTATTACAAAAAATATGTAAATAGTTTTTTTACATACATATAGCAGAACTTGTATATACAGAGCATAGCCACATAAAATTTAATTTAAATGCCACATCTAGAGTTAACTATCACATTGCTAAAGCTGAATTTACTCCTGCAAGTTATTGCCGCAAGTTTTGAAACAATACTACTACCTATAGTATAGTTCCATCTCAAAATTTGCACGTCTAAACTTGGCCTAACGTAGGGTGGATGAAAAAAGAATTCGTGGAGTAACATTTTGTTTTTTTTTACCTCCCCAGCGTTCTCTCAGTCGAACAACTTGCGCGCGCATCTCCGCATACACACCAACGAGCGCCCTTACAAATGCAACGAGTGTGGAAAGGCTTTTACACAGGTATATATATGGTTTTATCATTTTATAATTTTGAATCTAATTGTAACTAGATTGAGGTCTTTAACCTCGTTCTAGGACATTTCTGGTGCAAACAACATTTATTTTTCATACTAACACCCATAAATTGATATGCCATTCAAGTTTATAACAAAATAGGCATGATGACTGGCAAGTCAAATCAGCATATTTTTTCGAACTGTCAAAATGATCACCACTATGGAATCTTATATGAAATACTCAAAAGTGATGTCACGTTTGAGTACTGCCAAATGACCTACTCTTGTTCTTTTCAATTTATTAAATATAAGTTCTGTACAAAAATTACTGCAATCTACATCTTATTAATAATTTCTTCGTGTATTATGTCATGCATAATGTTAGATAATTTATTTTAACTACAGTCATCATCCCTATTCTATTATTATGATAGCAAACGTTTTCCTATAGCACATGGAGGGATCCGACAGTAATTTTTTTTTTAGTTTAGGTAAGAAATCTGGTTCCGTTTGGTAATGCGGCCCATGAAGATAAGACCCCAGCATACAGCATGTGCTCGTGAACAAAGTTGCGAAAGTGGACAAAAAATTGAAACCTTTCTTTTGTTCACATTGAATGGGAACAGTCTATTGTTTATGGGGACATTGTTTAATTAAATTGGCACGCGTCATGGAAAAAAGTAACATAATTTAATAACAACTTTTTTTATGTATGTTCATAAATTACTTCTGTAATTTACATAAGTATGTGATAAATCACGGCGGACAATTTTTTTTATTGCGATTCTAAGTTCACCGGTTCATCTTTAAAATAGAAGTTTGATGTCTTAACCATTCTTAAGAACCTAGTAAAAGTACCTAAACAGGCAATATAAGATTAATGAAGGTTCAAATAAAACTAGTATAAAACTAGCATATAACGCAAAAAGTGCGTGTTCAGCTGAACTGTAGAGCCCCTCTTTCCTGTGGCCAATAGTAAGCAACTGGTAGGAGTGTAGTCGTGATTTTTATCATACAATTCAATAGGAAAGGAGTGCCTTTAAATGACAATAAGGGTTTAATAAGAAAATTAACTCTCATAGCCCTTAACTTTTAAAATGTGCACCGGAAAGACTCATAACATGATTTTCAGTTTGACCCAAATATCATAGTAAATCTGCTGGGTAATGTTCAGTGATCGGTTATTTGGATTCCCCTTAGCGGGATTTCGCGTATTAAAAAATTACGGGTGTGGCTATAAAAATTTGTTTAACACTATTGTATTATACACACCAGAGCATATTTTATGAGACAGAAATATGGCAATACACCGTGTTTTTATTGATTTCCATTAAATTGGACAGGTTACTTTGGACATTAATAGAAGTTGCCTGGTAGATAGGCTTTTGTTAATTTCGTAAAAAATTTTTTTTATCGTTTTCATACATAATAATTGTACCTAATGGCAAGTGTGAGAGAACCTTAAGAATAAGATCTCAGGCACATGTCAAAATAAGTAACATTAGGATGTAATAAAGGTTGCGATACACTTGTTCAGGCATTAAACTTATTGTTTTAATACCTCACTAACAGTAAGAGTTAAGACACTAGTTTCTTAGAGAAATTGATTATTTTAGACCTAAATAAACTTCCCTTCAATTTAACGGAAATCAATAAAAACACGGTGTATATTTAAAGTTTATTTTTCAAGTTAATATAGGAGACCCGCCGGGAGAATCCAAAAAACCGATCACTGGTAATGTTATACTTGCCGCAAAACTATTTGGCCACTGAGGGCATACTGCTATATCTCTCACTCTGACCTGGAACTAACAAGTGTAACGTAGATAGCAAGACGCCTTCAGTCGCCAGATTGCTTTGCGGCAGGTATAGTTGTGAAGTGTGATTGTACCTCGCCTTAACAGTGTGCTTTCTCGCAGGTGACCAACCTGAACAACCACGTGCGCCTGCACACCGGGGAGCGGCCGTTCGTGTGCCCCGAGCCCGGCTGCAACAAGGCCTACGCACAGGTAACGTGTTTATGCAAATCATTTTTGATATAGATTTCGTGGTTTTTAAATAAGAATTAAACCAGGCCTGTCCAATTATACTCTGTTTGGTTTGGTGTTTAAAAAAGGTAAACAATCTTGCGGTATCTTTTTATTGAAAACTACGAGTAGAAAATAAGTTTTAGCAAATATACATAACACTATTATATTGATTACTATACAGTGATTTACATTGTTTTTGATTCATTAAGTACCTAGTTTGGATTTTTATAAGCATTTTTCAATAAAAAGATACTGCAAATTTTTTTTAAACACCAAGCCAGAGTATATCGCTTTCGGTTCGAACTGTCAGAGCTACCCCAGGGAGGCAATCAGGGCCTCACAGCGAGCGGTGACGCACGTCGCGCACTCGCGAATGTTGTTCGTTGACTGCTGTCAGATAATTGATTATAAATAAATAAATAAAATAAAAATGTTTTATTTTCAGACAACATGAGTCCATAGCAATGTTAGTTTAGTTTAGAACATAAGATTTACAACTATGTTATTATACCTATAGCTACATAATCTTAACAAAATACCTACACCTGACTGACTATTTTGCTTTCCGCCATCGATTTATCGAATTACACGTTTCTGAACATGTAATTCGATATATCGACGCAGAATTACAGAGTCTAGTCTCTCAGATATCATTTTCATGATCCCGTTGGTGCTCCCGCACATACGGTACACCACAGATGCTGTGTTTTTGCGTAAGATGGCAAAAAAGTCATCGATAATAACAATACAATAATAACGAGCAATAAAAAAAAAACAATATAAAAAAGGTGGTAATTAAATATTAAATTATATATTTTTTTAAAAGGAAGCAAACCTTCCTTCAGTAAAGGTACGAGTTACGCGATAGAAAGAGAGCGCACTTCTACATGACATAGCGTAGGCATTTAGCGTTGTGCGGTGGGAATTTGAACTTAATAGTATCGTAGCAAGAGTCATTATTTCTTTAAACGGGTTTTTGGAGATGGTTTTCTGTACTTGTACTAATATGTATTCCGTGATGAAACTAAGAAAATTAGTAACAAAAACTACAAAATTTGATGCGAATCTGCAGCGGAATCACTTTAGCTTGGGGGAATGGTAACCATTGGAGGGGCTCGCACGCTCTCGCTGTTTCTTGCGCCCTATCTCATTCAGGTGAAACAACTTACAGTTACCGTTATCCCAAATCTCAGCGCGGAGTTGGGGACTATTAACACGTTCGCCCCCGGTACTGTTGCACTAAGTGCTAATATTAGGTCATTGGCGTTTTCTATGGAGAGTTTCGTGAAAAGTATATTTTCCAAACAATGAATTTTGTGTATATTTTTTGATTTCAAAATCAAAATAAACTAAATTTTGCCAGTAATATTAGACACTTCTAAGGCGTGTTTGTATATCTCTAATTAAAGTATAATTTCATAATGCAAGGTACTATCGTTTATTTATACCTATTCCAAACATATGAAGCGGCAGCATATAGCAGTTATTATCAAAGCTAATTTTTAAATATTCCTTAAGGAAAAAAAGTATTATTAGTGTGAAAAAACCTTTGTTACACAGTGCACTGTTGAATACAAAAAATATATTTAAGTTACTCATTAGTTAAATAATAAAATTTGTGATCAACTAAAGTCTATGACCAAAAACGCCAATTTCATACTATACCGAACGAAATCAAATAAAATTGCTTTGGCTTAAAAATGACGACCACTTGTCACTTTCTTTAAATGAATCTGGACCTTTTGACCGCCGTAGTCTGATATATCAGACAGCCAATATTCAGCTCACCTTTTGGTATTTATGATATAAAAATTAGTTCCATTAAAATGCAAGCTCTGAACTTTGTGGTGTAATTTTGGGATGCGATCACATACGGCCACTTCCCTGAATGACCGCCTACCAAATTCCTTTATGGTCCACTTCCTAGTTCGTCCGTTTCCTTGTCCGGCCATTTCCCCAAATGGCCACTGTTAGATTTCCTTTTATGTCCAGTTCCCCGAACGGCCGCTTTGAAAATTCCTTGTTTGTCCGATTCCCTGAACGGCCTCTTTATAAAATGGATATCTTTACGAAGAAGGTTATCATATGATCTAAAGTGGCGGCCGCCATATTTAAGAGGAATAGGCCATTTGAGGTGGTGGACTTATGGGAAAGAGGCCTTTAGAGAACTGTGGCCTTTTGGGGATATGTAAGTGGCCCTTAAAGGAAGTGGCCGTTTGGGGAGCAGGCAGTTCTGTTAGAGGATGGTGGCCTTTCCGGGAAAGCTGTTTGTAGGTGGCCCTCAAAGGAAGTGGTCCATTAGGGAAGTGGCCCTACAGAATACTTGGCCCTAAAATACATGTGGGCGTAAGTGACCGAATCCTAATTTTGTATTAGTCGTGACACGACTCACGATAAAAAATTCACGGCGATTACAAGGTAAAATTAAATTTCATAGTAGACGTGAAATAGTAAGCGATAAGCTTATTCCAGGTGACGAACCTGAACCAACACCGCAAGCGGCACCTGGGCGGGCGCAGCGTGGAGAGCAGCTACGACTGCACCATCTGCGGCCAGCAGTTCCAGCAGCGGAACCACATGTACTCGCACAGGTACTTCACTATCCGACCTACTCGTGTGTATTATCCAAGTATCACGGCTAAGGATTTTCGTAGCCTCAGATATCAATTATCAGCACAATCGTATCAAAAATTAAGGAATTATAAAATCAGCAATTTTTCTAAATTATTACCTCTGGATTTATAATCAAATCATGTTTTGGTAGAATCAATTTAACTATCATGATATTCATGATTATGATAATTAAATTAACACAATACGTGCACATACATTTATTTTAGGTATTTGCAGTAATAAGACGATGTGGTATCTGTTTTAGTCTTCATATAATTATTCAGGTAGGTATTCTAGTATGCTAGGATTAAAACTGAAGAAATTCAAAATGGCGGCCAGTTTTTATTAATTTAATTTCATCTTTCGCTTCCCTCTCAGGTTTTCAGACATTGAGCACAGTCTGTTCGAAATACGTAGTTACTTTCTTAGTTATTTCTGTCAAGACGATCTGTGTGGAAAGCGATGCCTTCTGGCAGCAAGGCGTGCCCATATATCTCACGCGCCTTCACTGTTCGAAAAAATTATAGGATTGGGTTATTGTCAGCCGGAAAAACAAAAGTTGTCCACTCGGTGGTCAAAAGTTAACAGTTTTTATAAATGTATGTTACGATTTGATTGCACAGGGTTATAGACCGGGGAACCTAGTTGTAGCGTCAATTGTTTTATCCCAAAATGAATACGGGAATTCCTTAACTTTAGGTATGTCTACTGAAAAGACGATAACCATACCTGGGATAACTGGGGGCAAGTTATAGGGATTTGATATCGATTAAAAAGATGTCGATATAATTATAATAAAAGTGTGCTAATTGAACATTCTCGATTACAGTACAGAGGTTCAATGTCATAATTATGTGATATCGGGCCTCTTCAGATAGTAAAAACTAGTATGCAGATGTCATTTTAATCAAAATGACAATTCAAATATTGATATTTTAATAATAATTGTATATTTTGAAAACTATTACGTAACTACCCGTTTAAAGTTATTTTATATTTTAATTGAAGAGTAAGTACCTAATATGTATTTATGCCGAATAACATTTTTATGTTGTCATTCACAGTAACATCGATATATTTTTAGTCAATCAAATATTTTGATACATTACTTTCGTATAAATGCCCCGAGTTATCCCAGGTATGACGATAACCTAAATCTGACAATGACTCGATTGTATTACGTCGTTTGTGCAGACGCGAGGCCCACTACGGCGCCCGCAGCCCGGCTCGTGCGGCGCGCCACGAGTGCGCTTTGTGCTCGCGCCGCTTCAGCACGGGGCGCCAGCTTGTCGCGCATCAGGCCGAACATGAGCAAGACGAGGAAGACGAGAGTGAGTGTTGCCTTACTGAATCAAAAAAATGACGAATACTAACATTTATACCATTTATTATTTAACATTAATTTTTATACATTTATAACGTTCAAAAAGAAATTACGAAATGCAACCCGATTGCGGTAACCATCGTACCTATAGATATTTATTTCCATCGGGTGTATAACTGTATATGCGGTATGTTATGCGTACAATTTGCACAATAGTTTTTAAGTACTTAACATTTGTTAATAGTTAAAACTAGCTTACATAAATAGGTAAATATAGAGGAGCTTCGTCTGCCAACAAACCATACTGTGGTTTGGTAGAAGAAATTATGTAATCTAATTTGTAAGCATTATATCTGAATAAACGTTTTTATTATTATTATTTATGTATTAAAACAAAAGTTTACATTACATTACAGTATTTCACTAATGATAATGAGTAATGAAGCTATAATGAAACAATTGAAAAAATAAGGCTTATGCACATTTACAAATGAAAAAACATTAAGTAATTAGAATTAGATTTAGGCGACACAACTTGCGTCCAAGTTGCCCTATATCCATTGCTAACACTCTTATTTCCAGCTACCGGCACATTCGCATGCGTATTCTCCTCATGCGGCGCTCGCCTGTCATCACCGCGAGCGCACACCGAGCATCTACTCCGAGCACACCAGCTGCGTGTGCTGGCAGCGAGGCCCCCCGCCGCGCTGTCCCCGGAGGCCGAGGCCCCCTCCGCGGCCTCCGTGGCCCCGGTGACGCCGGCGAGACGGGGCCGCCCGCCCAAGGTAACTCACAGCTGCGTGTGCTGGCAGCGAGGCCCCCCGCCGCGCTGTCCCCGGCCGAGGCCCCCTCCGCGGCCTCCGTGGCCCCGGTGCCGCCGGCGAGACGGGGCCGCCCGCCCAAGGTAACTCACAGCTGCGTGTACTCGCAGCGAGGCCTCCCGCCGCGCTGTCCCCGGCCGAGGCCCCCTCCGCGGCCTCCGTGGCCCCGGTGACGCCGGCGAGACGGGGCCGCCCGCCCAAGGTAACTCACAGCTGCGTGTACTAGCAGCGAGGCCCCCCGCCGCGCTGTCCCCGGAGGCCGAGGCCCCCTCCGCGGCCTCCGTGGCCCCGGTGACGCCGGCGAGACGGGGCCGCCCGCCCAAGGTAACTCACAGCTGCGTGTACTAGCAGCGAGGCCCCCCGCCGCGCTGTCCCCGGAGGCCGAGGCCCCCTCCGCGGCCTCCGTGGCCCCGGTGACGCCGGCGAGACGGGGCCGCCCGCCCAAGGTAACTCACAGCTGCGTGTACTAGCAGCTAGGCCCCCCGCCGCGGTGTCCCCGGACGAGGCCCCCTCCGCGGCCTCCGTGGCCCCGGTGACGCCGGCGAGACGGGGCCGCCCGCCCAAGGTAACTCACAGCTGCGTGTACTAGCAGCGAGGCCCCCCGCCGCGCTGTCCCCGGACGAGGCCCCCTCCGCGGCCTCCGTGGCCCCGGTGACGCCGGCGAGACGGGGCCGCCCGCCCAAGGTAACTCACAGCTGCGTGTACTAGCAGCGAGGCCCCCCGCCGCGCTGTCCCCGGAGGCCGAGGCCCCCTCCGCGGCCTCCGTGGCCCCGGTGACGCCGGCGAGACGGGGCCGCCCGCCCAAGGTAACTCACAGCTGCGTGTACTAGCAGCTAGGCCCCCCGCCGCGGTGTCCCCGGACGAGGCCCCCTCCGCGGCCTCCGTGGCCCCGGTGACGCCGGCGAGACGGGGCCGCCCGCCCAAGGTAACTCACAGCTGCGTGTACTAGCAGCGAGGCCCCCCGCCGCGCTGTCCCCGGACGAGGCCCCCTCCGCGGCCTCCGTGGCCCCGGTGACGCCGGCGAGACGGGGCCGCCCGCCCAAGGTAACTCACAGCTGCGTGTACTAGCAGCGAGGCCCCCCGCCGCGCTGTCCCCGGAGGCCGAGGCCCCCTCCGCGGCCTCCGTGGCCCCGGTGACGCCGGCGAGACGGGGCCGCCCGCCCAAGGTAACTCACAGCTGCGTGTACTAGCAGCGAGGCCCCCCGCCGCGCTGTCCCCGGAGGCCGAGGCCCCCTCCGCGGCCTCCGTGGCCCCGGTGACGCCGGCGAGACGGGGCCGCCCGCCCAAGGTAACTCACAGCTGCGTGTACTCGCAGCGAGGCCTCCCGCCGCGCTGTCCCCGGCCGAGGCCCCCTCCGCGGCCTCCGTGGCCCCGGTGACGCCGGCGAGACGGGGCCGCCCGCCCAAGGTAACTCACAGCTGCGTGTACTAGCAGCGAGGCCCCCCGCCGCGCTGTCCCCGGAGGCCGAGGCCCCCTCCGCGGCCTCCGTGGCCCCGGTGACGCCGGCGAGACGGGGCCGCCCGCCCAAGGTAACTCACAGCTGCGTGTACTAGCAGCGAGGCCCCCCGCCGCGCTGTCCCCGGAGGCCGAGGCCCCCTCCGCGGCCTCCGTGGCCCCGGTGACGCCGGCGAGACGGGGCCGCCCGCCCAAGGTAACTCACAGCTGCGTGTACTAGCAGCTAGGCCCCCCGCCGCGGTGTCCCCGGACGAGGCCCCCTCCGCGGCCTCCGTGGCCCCGGTGACGCCGGCGAGACGGGGCCGCCCGCCCAAGGTAACTCACAGCTGCGTGTACTAGCAGCGAGGCCCCCCGCCGCGCTGTCCCCGGACGAGGCCCCCTCCGCGGCCTCCGTGGCCCCGGTGACGCCGGCGAGACGGGGCCGCCCGCCCAAGGTAACTCACAGCTGCGTGTACTAGCAGCGAGGCCCCCCGCCGCGCTGTCCCCGGAGGCCGAGGCCCCCTCCGCGGCCTCCGTGGCCCCGGTGACGCCGGCGAGACGGGGCCGCCCGCCCAAGGTAACTCACAGCTGCGTGTACTCGCAGCGAGGCCCCCCGCCGCGCTGTCCCCGGAGGCCGAGGCCCCCTCCGCGGCCTCCGTGGCCCCGGTGACGCCGGCGAGACGGGGCCGCCCGCCCAAGGTAACTCACAGCTGCGTGTGCTGGCAGCGAGGCCCCCCGCCGCGCTGTCCCCGGCCGAGGCCCCCTCCGCGGCCTCCGTGGCCCCGGTGACGCCGGCGAGACGGGGCCGCCCGCCCAAGGTAACTCACAGCTGCGTGTACTAGCAGCGAGGCCCCCCGCCGCGCTGTCCCCGGAGGCCGAGGCCCCCTCCGCGGCCTCCGTGGCCCCGGTGACGCCGGCGAGACGGGGCCGCCCGCCCAAGGTAACTCACAGCTGCGTGTACTCGCAGCGAGGCCCCCCGCCGCGCTGTCCCCGGACGAGGCCCCCTCCGCGGCCTCCGTGGCCCCGGTGACGCCGGCGAGACGGGGCCGCCCGCCCAAGGTAACTTGTCACAACATGCTAGCTGAGATACTAATCGGTAACGCTCGGAAACATCAAGATGCCTAACCGAAACACGAGCACTAATAAAAAAACCGGCCAAGTGCGAGTCGGACTCGCGCGCGAAGGGTTCCGTACCATTATCGATTTATTATAAAAAAATACAGTTAAATCAACCTACCTCAAAAACTATAGAAGATAATTTAATCAAACCAAAAATCGTTGATAGAGTTTATTAATGTGCATAACATATATTTTTTTTAGAATTTTATATCGCGTAGTTTAAAAAATAGAGGGGGGGGGACACATTTTTCAGACTTTGAGAGCTGATATCTCGAAAACGATTTGCTTAAATAAACATGAGATTTATAAACCTTCATATCATTTTTAAAGACCTTTCTATTAATACCCCACACGCTTATATACAACAAAAAAAAAATTTCTATCCCTTAGTTACATGTATGGAGGGCCCCCACCCCAATGGTTTTTTTTTACAATTTAGTATCATAATCCTGTAGCGGTTCATATGACACATATCCTTACCAAATTTCGTTACTGTAGCTTTTATAGTTTCCGAGTAAATCGGCTGTGACAGACGGACAGACGGACATGACGAATCTATAAGGGTTCCATTTTGGCTACGGAACCCTAAAAAAGTGACAGGTAGAACAGAACAGATACAATCCCCTTTATCGATGCAACCACCACATTATAAAATTAAGAATCACCGATAATGTTATTCGCTACTCTATTCTCCTAAAAGTATTCGGAGAACGGCGTCACGTATGTACGTGACGCCGTTCTCCGTATGTCGAGTAAGTCGTAGTAAGTCGAGTATGTACTTGACTTACTGGTGGAGTGCACCTACAGATACGCTACTGGGCATTTGCACGAAACAATAAAAAAAAATTTTTCGTGGTTAGGTATATTTTAGGTTTTTCCCTATTAGGAGAAAAAAATAGTAATTTTTGTTTTCCATTTGTAACCATTTTTCAAACACTGTAAAATACGCAAAACAATAGAAAAATTATTAATTTTTTTTCTCGTATTTATCCTTCTAAGCCTGCTGTCATGGAAGCGTCGTCTTCTTATTTTTTTAAACTGTCTTTTCGTAATCCTTACAGACGTTGAAAAAGACAAATAATCGCTCCAGTACGCACACGAGAATCGCAAATTAATTCTGAAACACCCAAATAGCCATCCATTACCTACGGCGCACGGGCAACTGACTGTGACTGTCACACGGTGGCGTTGGCGGTGCGCGTCTGCGCGGCACTACCCCCGTCTCACCCGCGCCATTTTAAAATACGACTGTATTATTAAAACGCCCAGTATTACATACCTACATTTATTACAAACCACAATTATTCATTTTTTTAGTTTTTGATATTCTTGTTTATACAATCTGATTTATTTTGTACTGGCATCATTTAAAAGTTACTTTTTGTTTAACAAGCACTGCGTACTCCCGACCCCGCGTTTGATTTAAAGTAATTTGAACTTTGTTGTACTACAAATACATTTCCAATTCGTTTGGCTAGGTTGCCCGTAGTCATATTTGATAATACATAAGTGAATTTTGTGATGTTAATTTATTAGGTAGGTACTTAATTATTAATTGTTGACTTCCGCATAAAAGCATTAATGTAAATTGAACAGTGTAAATCCGAATAAGATGTTGTTTTACGTTTATAATGATGATTTGCGCAGTGGACGTCTTATGGCTGATATGATGATGATGATGACAGGTTGGAATGGAAATAGATTTTGGGTCAGGAGGGCCGCTACCAGATTCCGTGCTGCTGGAGGGCCTTCAGAGATTATCCCTCAATTTGGGATTTATGAAAATTGGGATTAGCATGAAAACTAAAAAAAATAACAGAATTTAAAACTTGTAGGTATGGGACCAATAAAAATATTTGACTAGAAAACCCACAATCCAAATCTAAAGAACTCTTTGTTCCAACCCGCTTCATTCCGCCGTATAAACTTATTTGCAACAACCGCATAATTAATTTTGTATTTGCATGTATTTGTATGGGATTACAAACTTATTTGAGTAGTTTGCATAACTTTAAAATCTGGCAGAAATTTCCAATTTTCAGATTTTTGTGTAATAGGTAGGCTATAAACTACTTATGTTTCAAATTTTGAGCTCCTAGGCCATCTAGAAATACCTTAGATTATTGATGATCGGTGAGTCAGTGAGTGACAAAACTAAGGAACTTTGACATGCGGTAATTTTTAAACTATAAGTTATAATTGAAATCAAACAAGATTATTATGTAACTCATGTTATGGCCTACACGTCGCAGAAAATTCAGACTTCTAGCTGTAACCAGCGCGAAATTACAGACGGTTGAAAATGGCCTGAACGGCTTCGTGAAAAGGATGGTATGGTACGGCCGTGCCTTTTTTTTGCTCGACTTGGCGGGGGCACTGCCGTGCCCCAGATTGCTTAAACAATATAAATACGCTTATAATGGAAAACCATAGACAACGTTTATAACTTAGTCAACTTTTTAATATGACAGTTATTTATTTGATTAAAATTATAAACTGATAAGTTAAAAAAACTACTATTACATATTTGTTTCAGCTTATCAAAGTGGAGTCGATGGTCGACTTCAAGGATTCAATATTTAACGATGTAAGTATTCTCTATCAATAATTTTCAATCATTTTTAATGAACATTATCATAATAGTAGTATAAGGCCAATGCGGGTAAGACAGTGTATCAGGAAAGTCCGTCCACCAACTGATTTCCACCCCTAACTCACCAATATAACACGCATAATATGACGGACTTTCCTTACAATTAAAATATGATGGACTTCCCCACACTGGCCTTAACAATATGCACCTTTATATTACAGGTTAAAATCATAAAGGAGGAGTCTCAATTTCTACCCAAACTAAAAGTGCAGAGTTTGTTCCAATGAACGACGAAACGGGTGTTGAATACGTAACACAGTGGACATTGTTCCAAATGTTGAGCAGGCCACTGGCTAGTTCGTAACTCAGTGGAAGTGAAATAGTAACACAGTGGACGTTAAATAGTTAAGTGTTACATGTAAAAGTTATGGAAGTTGTTAGTAAACTTGAATCTAATTAATAATGAAATAAGGCGTTGAAAGTTGCAGTGCTTTAACATTAATTGTATGCCCTTTTACATAAAAATTGAATGAGAATACATTATAATTCAAGGATCATTTTATATACTTACTTAACTTTTTTGAGTACCTAATGAGAATTGTGTGATGATGTCAGTTCCACAACTAAAGGTATAAAATGAATCCTAAATAAAATAGAATATTTTGAAAATCGTTATTCCTAAATTCTTGCCTTTCATATGTCCTGAGAAATAAATGTTATTTATTTCAGCGATTATATAATGTACGTGATTATACATATTGTATATACATATGGGTATATTGTAAAAGGGCAAGAACACTTCAGCCATTCTGGCCTTTAAATGAAATCATAATTTAAACTAAATATACTAATGCTTAAACGAATCAACAGGTCGTTATTTTAAATATACATAGGCCGAAGCAAATGCAATAACACGACATGCACTTAATAATATTTTATTATTACATAGTAAGTGTTCAAGTGCGGTACGTAATACAGTGAAGATAATTATGAGTGTAGAAAATACATATATTTTAAGAATACTTGGTCAAAGATTTGACTTTTTTCTTTTATACATTTTTAATGCAAGTTTTATAAATATCTTAATTATGTGAAGTGTCAGACTATCAAGCTGTTTGAGATTTGATTAGCCAATGTAGAAACATAGTTGCACGTTTGTATTAACATTGAGGGCGCATTTGAATAAAATTATGGAATCTTAATTATTGTAGAGTCGGCATCAAAGATTTTCCATGTTGCGTTTCATACAAAAACATTTGTTGCCGACTGTACCTATACGAAATTCTTGTATTTATCTAAAATTTAAAACTTAATGTGATTTAATGTAAAGCTATTAATAGATTGTTTAAAGTAATTTTTAAAATGTAATGTAAGTCGAGAAATACTGGATTGAATCATTGTACAGAAGTACATTGTCACAAGTACAGATTTTAGTTGCACATCTTTTGGTATTACTTTTTACACTTAAGCAATGTACAGTTTCTACAGATTGGAATACTTATATCTTAAATACCTCTAATTTCCTAATGTTTTAGGGAACTGAGGAACCTTCACACATTCTGTTCTGCTTTGTTCAGCTAATCAAGCGAGTACCTAATGTACTTTTTCTTAAATGTAAATATTATTCCTTGCTCTAAATGTTCATGAGTTAGAACCTTTCTGTCTTATGCAATAGGATAGTCAAATAAATAATAAGACGCACAGTGGTAAAATGTAGTAACTCTCTTTTAACCTTATCGCCGTCACGTCAAAGAAACGTGTCACTCACGCCAAGCAACAAATTACAGCATTTTATTACTTAATATCCACTCGTTGGGCATGAAATATTCTGACTTCATATTAAGTCATTGTATGCGAAAGGGTTAACAGCTGTACAACTCTAAAAATGTGTTAACAATTTTAATTTTTCTGTAGTCTGCGTTCAATACTACATTTGATGGGTCCATGGAAAGAACATAATTATCTCATACTGAACACAAATTTTATAAGACAAAACCTTACTGTTATTAGCGTAAAGACTAGATATGTTCTTTCGTGGAACCTTCATGTGATACAGGTGGCTTATGATGGTTCCGTTTTATCTATTTATCGTGCTACGCATCGCTTTCCCATTTACATACTTGTTAGAACATGACGGCAACAACGACAAACTATTAAACACGGTACCATCATAAGCCTACAGACACAAGTATAAAATGTACAGATATAATTATTTGATCACTCTGGCTGCTACAAAGTACTTGACACTGCGCCAACACATTTAACTGACAATTCGTGCACATTATTTTCATTACAATAAGGGTCACGAATAGCCAGATATTTTTTTAAATAATTGTACACGTTTATTACCTCTGTGGGTCTTTATGTAGTTAGGATAGGCTAAGGTGCAAATGTTCCTATGAGTGTTAGAGTATCCGAGTAGTGTATGATGTGTGTACAGTCGACCATTTATAGTTCTAGCCTTGTTAAGTGTCACAGTATTTCGGAGATTTTTCTATTAACATACAAGTACGGTATCAAAATATACATATTTCAATTACTTTGTGTATTATTGCGAAAAACTTAAATAGTGTTTTCGATGATTTCTTCAGTAGCGGAATTGAAGGAGTTTGAGTCATCGTTGTTTGCTCTTCTCTGTTCTGGAAATAAGATATATTTTTAATTGATGCCCTGACTTGATGATGGTCGTACAATGTATAATTATAGTGAAGGCGGGCACTAAGTCACTCATACTAACAGCAATAAGTAAGTGAGCGTATTTGTGACTTTTACCTCGTCGCCAAACTAACATCTCTATGCAAATATTGGAAGCGACAGGGCACGAAGTGAGAGCGGGGCTTAAAATATGGGTTCGAAGTTGTTAGATGCTATTGTTGGCCGTGACAAGAGCATACAGAGCTCTTTAAAGATAACAATATTTCAGGGTGCTTAGCCAAGTTTCCAATCGCTAACTCTCAACCATCAATCGTGTACGAAAGGCAACTAACTGTCTCTGTCGCACTAATAAGAAAAAATTACAAAGACGGAAAACTACGATACGCTATTGAGCGTTAGCGATAGGCAACTTGGCTGATACGTTACCTCGTCGCCAAACTAATATCTCCAGTCCCAGTATAGGCAAGGACAACGCGTAAAGAGAGAGCAGCGCTTGAAAGGCGGGTGCCACATCGCTGAGGCGAACCGCGCTGAACATTGCGGCACTGGCACCGCAGCTTGGCCACCGCAGCGATAGGCAACTTTGCTAACCTGATACTTTACCTCGCAGATGTCATATACACCATAGATCAAGCAAACGTCTACTTAGCGTGTCAAATGAACTCGGTAATTCACTGAGTTGTCCGTCTTTAATCGCAGCTTGCAGCTTTCGGGCGTCAAATTTTGTAAGTTGAAGTGAACAAAAACATTAATAATGCCTCCTTAAGTAATATTAATTGCAACAACACAAAAAAATATGAATACTGAAGGGCCTGAGACATATTTAAAATCATAGGCAAGTAACGACTTCAGTTCAAAATCTGACACACTCGGCCGCCATACAAATGAATGAACTTGTTTCTTCTATCCAAATCTAATTCTGTGCTTTACCTCGTCGCCAAACTAATATCTCTAGTCCCAGTATAGGCAAGGACAACGCGTAAAGAGAGAGCAGCGCTTGAAAGGCGGGTGCCACATCGCTGAGGCGAACCGCGCTGAACATTGCGGCACTGGCGCCGCAGCTTGGTCGTTCGGGCACCAGGCGGCGCGCGGAGCGGCTTTGGACACCCGCTTCTACTAGCCGGGTGGCACTGGTTAGAAATGACAGGTTATAAAACTGTAAATCATCAAATCGTCACTACTTTGAAAAATCACGTATCTCATAATTCATAGTAGAAATGTAGTAAGTCTACATGTAATATACATTACGACGGTTTTCTCTTGGCTTATTGTACCAAAGGTTTTTTAAGTAGTGACGAAATACCTATTCCGACTGCCATATTTTTCCGCCCTTTGACTTAAAATAGATTTTAAAAGTAAAGGTTTCTCAGGCTTAGAAAAATAAAATGTCGGTCGTCAGTCACAGCAATGTGGTAGGTACAGTCAGTCAAAACACTACTTCTATAGTCTACGCTTTACTGTCCCAGAATCGAGCCGATTATTAGGCCTTATTTTTAACTGATGTTACATAAAACACCGATGAACTGGGGGGTTAGGTTACCAAGACGTACTAATGCGATTCAGTTTAGGTTCAGGGAATGGGACAGCGATATACGACTCGTATAGCCTTGTCACTACTACGCATTACTACGTCATGGAAACCCCCTAGTCTGTACGAATCGTATGTAGATACTAATTCCACTTTTTGCCATTGTGATGAATCTTAAATTCGTTATCAATCATCATCCGTTAAACACGCTTTTATTGCCATAACGATAGAGGCGTGTTCAGGTATTTTTGAGCGCTCCGAACGCTACGATATATCGGATGACGACTATAAAATTAAATAGTGATCGTTGAACTTACCCGATCCTAAGCATCTCCTTGAGAGGCGTGATCTGAGACACTGCCAGGAAGGGGCTCTTGGTCGACATGTACTTGATGAAGCCGAGGTTGCACTTCTCATCTTCTAGAAACGTCTTCTGGATTCGATCGAAGCCTGCTGTCTGTTCCACGTGGAACGCAAACATGCCCTGCGGTACGGTTTGAAATTAATACCGGATCAAGATGCTTAGCCAAGTTGCCAATCGCTAACGCTTAGTAGCGTATCGTAGTTTTCCCTCTCTTTCACTCTTTCATTATTAGTGCGACAAAGACAGTAAGCTGCCTTTCGTTTACGATTGACGATTAAGCGTTAGCGATTGGCAACTTGTGTAAGCATCCAGTAGCCGTACCACGAGTTGGAAAGAATAGGGGATACGTTAGGTTTTACTCGACACTAATCCCCTTGCCCAGCTTGGCGATTATCGGCATTACCTCCCAAATGCGCCCAGACGCATAGGTAATGCTAATGATAAAAGAGAGGCCTATGTCCAGCAATGCAATGAGATAGGCTTATGATGTGATACACAGTGGGAAACCAAGGTACGCTAAGTATTTACGATTATCTATTACCTCTCTAACTTTTCGTATGCCATCTTCGACGTTCAAGTAAGCCTCCTGCGAATGAATTTTTCGAGCGAGGAGGCTGTGAATCGGGCGCGTTTCGTGCTGCAGAAAGTAAAATGAATGGTATTTATTTCTTAGAATATCACTACCAGTAAGTACCTAAGTAGATTGAGGCAACTGGCATCACATGTCTGGGCGGATTGTTCAAAATTGTCATGTGTAGGCGCACGATCAGTGACTTAAAAAAGTTCGTCTCTTGACCAGGGGGTCATCACATACCACATCGATATATGTGATGGCGACTGTACCAGGGGGTGCCTAGTCCTAGGCACATCAATCCAGTGTAGCCACTGGCTTTGAAAGATAATTAGAAATAAAATGTCTGTGCTCTAAACTCAGTCTAAAGCTGTTTACATTTGCAATTTTTGAAACAAAGTTTGTTTTAGGAGTTACAGCTGCGACCATACATAATTGTTCGTAGAGTTACAGATATTTGCCTCTCACTAATAGTTCCGTCTCAAAACTTGCTTGGTGTAACTGGACGTATTTAAGGAAAAAGGACCCAATCTGCAAGAATCTGTCAATAAAATTTAAATCTTATATCAAGAGGAAGTTATTATTAATAATCTCAGTGACAAACACAGGTTGGATCCTTTTTCCTTAACTACCTAGGTACGTCCAACTTTAAACTCAGCTTGTTTTCAGACTCAACTATTGGTAAAAGTGAAAAGTTGCGTCTCAACTTTGCACACTCAGCGTCCCTACCACGAACTTCGAAATCCGCTTTGTCTCTCATTTTAATGACGCCTTCGTTGGGAGTGGCAGAGAAAAATGCTCGAAATTTACGAATTTAAATTTTCGCTGTAGTTGGCCAGTACAACAATAAGGTCGAGTTACATAGATACCCCAAACATCTGCCGCGCGTACACCTGGTCCTGCGAGCCGCACGCCAGCGGCGACGTGAGCAGGGTGTCCACGCTGCTGATGTCGTTGGCGGGCGACTGCAGCAGCGCTACTACGTTGGCAGAGTACGCCGTGTACAGGAACATGAAGGCCATGAGGCCTAGGAGTAGGATCTGGCGGCCTGTCGCGTAATGTTAATAAATTTAGGATTGATTTCACCAAACTTATTAGAAGAATAGAAACTCGAATAGTACTATCAAAGCTCAATAGTAATTTGACACTAGTATCTGAGAGTAGGTGAAATCGAGCCTAAGGCCCAAGCAGTTTTACAGAAGGCGATCAAAGTCCATAGTAAAGTTAAATGTTATATTAATTTGTCAAAGGGAAGTCATTAATTTCAGCGGGAGATCCTTTTCGTTTAATTCTCTTTTTTTTAGTGTCAACGTATTGGATTGATTAAGATCGCTTTCTGCATTGGGAAAAAATATCGATAATTTTCTGCATAAACATTGCCACTAGATTATCAAAAACATATTTCTATAAATTTAATAGCTGTGATGTGCAATTTGAAGGCAAACGTGTTATATACGGATGCGATGTAACTATGTGTTCCTGTTCACCCATAGGTTTCCTCCAATAGTCGGAAGTCTTTTGAAAAAGCTATTTGTGAAAACAAAAAAATGATCCAAGCAAGTGCATAACAGCTACCTTATCATCTCATATAGAGCATTTTATTAGAGTAATAGTACATTGTGCATCAAGGGAGGTAAGTACGGAATTACTAACGAGAGTGTTAGAAGCCCGACGCCGTCAGGCGGAGGGCTTTTATGACTCGAGTTAGTATTCCGCTTACCGACCGTGATGCATACAATGTTTTTCATCACACTTGCTGACAAAAAATAAGTTTTAAGACATAAATATTTATTAAATGACGTACTGACATTTCTATTACTCCCTAGGGAATTCCACTTTTCTATTACTCCCGCTACGCACGCAAGCAATGGCGCGCTTAGACAGCAAGTGTGATGAAAAATTCATTGATAATACTACGGAAAGAAGTTTCGCAAGAGTACTATCAACAAGATTGAATCCTGACATATAACCTTGTCACAGTAACGTTTAACCCCTAACTTGGCAATGTATCTTTAAAGATACGTCTTTTGAAAAAGCTATTTGTGAAAACAAAAAAATGATCCAAGCAAGTGCATAACAGCTACCTTATCATCTCATATAGAGCATTTTATTAGAGTAAAATTCATTGATAATACTACGGAAAGAAGTTTCGCAAGAGTACTATCAACAATATTGAATCCTGACATATAACCTTGTCACAGTAACGTTTAACCCTTAACTTGGCAATGTATCTTTAAAGATACATGGTCTTTGACCCACTTTTTGTATTTTTTTTTAACAGAATTTTTTGCTCTACACAGCGGCGAGGAGGCTAGAACGCACGATTTTTTTAACACGTTCACGGACAGTACGTCGACAGGCGTAAGTAATGACCCTCATAATATGGCACCACGGCTGTAGACGATGATTTTAATTTCACCAAAAACGGAACTACGTGTACAGCAGGCTATTTGTTATATCATTTATAGGAAAATAAAGTATCTGTGCCGTTTTAGGAAAAAACTCATACCGCTAGTGCCACGGCAAATATGATATTTACCCACACTAATATTTTGTCACATGCACACAATGCGATACCTCGCGATATGGCACCTCGCCTGTGGGCGTTCGACTTACATACATTCTCGGCCGCTCAGTTATTGTGTGCCACAGCGGGAGGAAGTACGTGCGTCGAGGTACAACGAGGTGTAGAATGTAATTTTTTGATAAATGGTACGTATTATTTTATTGATTATTTAACAAAATATATACATAAAAATGTATTTGCTGGTTAATTCAATGTTTACTTAGTAGATTATTCTTGACTGTGATGTTAAAAAATTATAATAAATCACAAATATTTATCTTTGAAACTGTAGGTATGCTGTCCTAAATAAACGTTTTTAGTAACATATGACATGTCTTAAACTGTTTTTATTAGTCTTGAAATTGTTGTTCTTAATTAAATTATTTATTTTATTTGCCGGTGGCGTCGGGTAGACGAAAGATTACCAACAATAATCGGCCTAGTCTATTTGACGGCGACATTGACTCGGATGACAAAAATCAGGATCCGTACAATGATGCAGAAAGAGAGTATGGCTCTGATGGGAACTACGAGCCTGAAAATAGGGATGCCTTAAGCAGTGACTCAGAGGATTACGAAATATTAAGTCACCCAAGAAAATTCTCCATATAGGCGACCGTCTCGGATCTGACAGTTTAAAGACCGAGAGTGTAAATGAAACATAAGGAGCAAGGTAATCAATCAACAGGTAATATTACCATTAGTGTCAACACAGAGCTGCTGGTTGCGGTTCAAGCGGGGGTAGATGAGAGCCATGACACGTCGCAGGTCATGGACTTAATGGAGAATTTAAGCCAGTAAGATGTTCCATTACAGTCTCAAGACCTCGATATCTTTCGTAGAAGGGAGTGTGATGAAACTGTAACTGGCGAGGGTGTAACTGTACCTACCACCCGACGTTCAAAACGAATCTTCTCCTACTAGCCCTGGAAAAAATGACAAATAAAGAAAACGTTATATCAATAATTTTGATTTTATTTCCTTACGCGTCTGTGAACATTATTACTCCAGTAAATATATGAAAGTACGCTTGATGTGGCAGTCCGGCTCTATAGCCAGCAAGTATAGTCGTCTATACGACTACGGCTGCAGGCGTGCTGCCCCAACACGCATCTCATAGCTGGCTTCACACGGCACTCCGTCGGTGGACGATTTAGTCTGTCGACGTTACTGACGCAACACAGGACTACGAACACGTTTGATATGGCATACCGTCTATAGGCGGTAACGTCTCTGGGCGTGATTGTCGCAACGCTTATGTTCAAAACAAAGTAGTATGGCAATCCGTCCACAGGCGTGTTACCAATTTGTATGAGAAATTTCTGTGCCGTATCACGCATCGTTCGAAGTGGCTCCGTGTCCGTGAACGTGTTAAATTCTGCCAAGTTTAGGGTTAAAGTCAAATGTACGAAAATTGCTACAATTAGATTTTTAACGTCACATTACGTGGTTCAATGGTGTGTCAGGCCTGCAACCGCGAACACCGAAATTCATTAATTTCGGGGATTTGGCTCTGTTAAGGCGAAGGCATCATTAGTGCCTTTGGTCCGTTTTCGTAATTATGGTTTCGTAGTTAGCTACGTAAGAGGAATTATTTTTCGCCGTTTCGTAATTGATTACCAAAGCGGAATTTATTTTCCGTTTTCGTAATTGCTTACTAATTCTTCTTTCGTAGTTAATTACCAAAACATATTTACTTTTCTTATTTCATAATTGATTACGAAAAAAGAATTTACTGCACTAGTTAATTTTCATAAACTGCCTGATACTGTTTTGAGATCTTTGTTCGTTTAGCCATTTTCCATAATATTTTTTAGTCGATAGATTTCCACTGCTACTGGACATAGGCCGCCCTCAGAGCATGCCTTAAAGATCGATCGTGAGTAGTCGGCATCCAATAGATCCCCGCTGAGGATTTTAAACAGAATAATATGGATTGCTTGTATAAACTGTGGCCATAAAATAAGTCTTTTCCCGTTGCCAGAGAGGTTTTTTGGCCACCTTATTGTTACAGCACGTCGCCAACAAGATTGATTTAATTAATTATCATTATCATTTTCCGTGGGTTTTCTCACCATTTACTAATATAAAAGTCACATTTTGTTTAAATAGTATTTATACGAATGTTCATGTTAATCGCGGGCGGAATCTTGAATAGGTTGCAATTGCAACCTACTTTTATTTCATGTTTAAAATAATACGATAGAAATAATTATAAGAAGCTGTTGTTTATTTTATAAAACATTTAATAATTTGGTTTGTTAGTTAAATTAGGTAATTTGTAAATTAATTTAATATTTGAGCAGTTTACTTGATTTCATGTTTAGTGACGGCCAGCGCCACTGGTGGCGGTTTTTAAAAGTTTAGAGATTCAATGACGTGACAGAAAAGATGTAAACAGATTATAACTTTTACGATGAACAGAAAATATTGTAAAAATATAAAAACAAATTGGAAGACTGAAAATGTGTTTCTCTGGAATTTCCGTGGTGGGGGCCTAAGCCTCCATCACATTTCAGAAGTGGTTCTACCTGCGAATTGCTCGAGCCATTTTAATATCGAGAGATGATTTGGATACAATGAAGTGCAGCAACGATGACATCGACGGCAATCAACAATGGCGGGAGTACCGAAAAAGAACGAAAACGAGAGGTGTCATCCTAGACATGGGTGCATTTGCAGCTCGCGCAGTACTTGTGTCAGGCCTCGCCAGCAGGCGCCGGCCCCGCCGCGCCGGACGCGCGCCGCCCGTGCTGGCGCTGGCCATGCCGAGGCTCGGCGTGGGAACCGCCAACCCAACTCGTGCCAGGACATTCAGATTGTCTACTCCCGTAAAAGGACTTCTTGCAAATAAAGTAGCGATAATAGGTACGGTATAATTCACATTTGTTTCCTACTTATCGGTGATTGGAATAAGTATTGCAGATACATATTACAAATTGGTTCTTTGAGATATTCTGAATTTAAATGGCTTTGATATTTGGGCAGCCGGTAATAGAATTGTATGAATCTTATTGCAATGCCGTTAAGTATGCCTGTGTTGATTATAATTCATATGTCAAGTTCTAAAAGTAAAGAGCAATTTAAAACCTGAATAAAGTATACGTTAAGAGTCTCGGTCTAGGCGAGAATAATAAAATTGTTTTCAGTTTATATTAAGCTTGAATTACAACCAGAACAGATAAACACACTTTATTTTGGACATATTACTTACCTACTTCACACATAGTAAGCTTCGGGGTCAAATGTATTAATTTATGACAAACATGTGTATTGTAGTACTTCACATTCACACATAGTAATCTTCGGGGTCAAATGTATTAATTTATGACAAACATGTGTATTTTAGTGGGTATACTCGACTATGGCAGATTCATATATTTCACACAAAAACTTTTAAATAGCATGCAGCATCAAAAATTTGGAACAAAATAATTATGTGTTGGTAGACAGTAAACCTACTCTACATGTAAAAGAAATCTATTAGTTAATAGCATGCAGGCAACATGCAGGTACTTTAATTATCACATTTAATTTAATATAATACAAATTCATTTCAATCTAATTATCATACAACAATCATATTGAGTTAAAAAGAAAAATCTTTGATTTGTGGATTTATTTCTGAACTGTAAAATTGGGTAGATTAAAGCAAAGGAAAGTAGCGTTGTTTCTAGTCAAAAGTTTCATTAGTATTTGAGTATAAAATAAGTCTATTATTCAAACCTTATATTACTGGGCCTGGAGTGGACATCATTCTACATTTCATTTAGTCCTATTAGGAAACACAATTTTTTTTATAAATCACTATGAGAGTGTGTGTAACAACCCTGCAAATTAAATGATACAACTAAAATTATTAGGCATGCATGTAAAATGTGGAACACTTAAGCAAATATGTATCCTCAAACTTACATTGGATTTTAAAAGTTATTGATTTGCTTTGATTGATTACAGATGACATAGGTTGAAATGAAAATTCTATCTACTGTCACCACTGACATTGTAAATCCAACGAAATTTTTATGTAACAACAAAAAAAAAGACTTGAGTTCTAAAGAGCAAAATTACTTGACTGTACCTATAGCATTTGAAGAGATCCTTCGATTTCTCCAAGATCCCATCATCAGACCCCCAACTTGGTGCCAACGGATCACAAAAAAAAAATCAAATATTGGTTCACAATTCTACATACAATAAAAAAAAACCTAGTCAAATTCAGAACCTCCTCCTTTTTTTTTTGGAAGTTGGTTAAAAAGATTAGAATTGATGCTTATTGATTTGTACGGAAATTATTTTCTACCAAATTAAAATTACCTCAACTTTGTTGAAATGAACAGGATTAAGTTCTGATTAGGTTAGGATCAAGGAATCAACATATTTTGAAGATTGATACCTAGTTTTTTTTAAGAAGTTTTATGAAGTCAGTCTGTGCGGAATCTGAAGGCGTCTGGCAGTAAGGCACGCTCGTATAGTTCACGTGCCTTCACTTTCCGAACATACTCTACTAACAGAGACAAAACAAAAAAAAATGTATATGCAAATGAGCATTTCTAATATTTATATGTGTATTCTACACAATAACCCGCTTTTTTTTACATAAACTTCACGCGGCGTAGGGAGGTAAATTAGCTAATTTATTGTTTTATCTCTCTACCAAAGACAAATAGACAGATAAGGACAAGCAAATACCTAGTCACGGATGTTTATGAAAACAAAAAATTGGCACGTATTAAGGATTTGGCGATTTCCTTTTAGTAATTTAATGTAAATGTGTTAAAAGTTATGTCAATTTTAGTACAAAACTCTGCAAAATTTTAAAGATGAAGTATAAATACAAAGACCTAAGTACATTATTTTATCATTTAACAAAGCAAAGATTGATAACGTATATAATCACGTAATGTAAGTTTATGGTAATAACATAAGTAAATACTTTAAGTTGTGAGTGTCGCATTGTATTTTAAGATACCTGAAAGCTGTGACAGAATTCAGCGACCAAACACTTGCCTTGTTTATTATAGCCCTTGTCACTAGACCAAAGAGTTGCGAACATAGCCATAAAATTAGTATGAGAGTTGATAGTTTATACTTGAGTAAGCGTTTTGAAATCTCTGGATACTTATTGAAAATTACAGTAATGCAAGCAAAATGGTTCGGGTGAAATTCTTCAGCAAGAGGAATGGGTACCTCAACATTTGCGCGTAGTTAATAAAACCAAATAGTTAAACAGGGTATTTATCAACATTTCAAAATATGAAAAATGAAAATGAAAAATGTTTATTTAAGATAAGCAACTTTTATAATTTCAGTAATCTGGGTTAGTAGGTATAAATATATTATGTTAGACTTATCTTAATAAGTGACGCCAGTCTGGATTTAGTTTTTCCCGCACTAGGCAAGCCTGTATCGCAGACGATACATGACTGACTGACGATACAAAAAAAATGCGGTTTTAAATAATACTTTAAATTCCAAAAGTTGTTATGATTTAATTACATAGGTACTTTATTTTGGTAATCGTATAAATCAGGAAGAAGTGATTTTTTTTTCTGTATTTTAATTAGATCTGTTTTATAAGGCAATAAAAATGTCATAAATCGGTAATATTCTGCTAAATATGCAGCTTATCTATTATACTTTGTTTTACCTATTAACATTCATGCTTAAGGTGTAAGATAAACATTCAATGCATAAGCGTGTCTCTGCGCTCACTATGGTCACTAAAAACAAAGATGAGGTCTAGTGCACCATGCCAAACAGGTGAAGAGCTGTAAAATCTAGTGATAGTAGCTAATAAAATTATGCGTTTACCAGCTTGATGACATGTTGATAGCGAGGACAGTTAGAACAAAAATTAAAGACTGAAGAGGACAAATTAAAGTCATAAAAGCTGTGTGGTGTGGTAAAAATATCATAATTATCATGAAAATATCAAGTTAGACATATGGTCTTTGGAATTGTAGAATTTTCCGTAATTACCTACAGCATGGGTCATCAAATATATTAGACAATCTAAGTACGATACAATTTGAGGTATATCTACAGTCAATGAAAAAACAGAAACTGCATTGGTAACTGGAGATATCCGTCGTTTATATGAAACATTAGTATCGGATATAATTATAACAGTTCAAGAAAGATATTGTGCCAAGATTAATAAAGGCATGGGATATTAGAGGCAAAAAAAAAGTGTTTACTTATATCAAACTGTTACTTAATTGTTGACATACATTGTAGAATCCTTGTGAGATAAAAACAGGTAGTCTGATATGTAAATAAATAGATATAAAAAAAAGGCTTGTGTATAGGTACTATGCGACGATATATTATGTTATGTAGGTACCTAAAGGCACGTGGACCTGTGCTATAAGAGAAGTTAATATAACTACATATAATATAAATGTGATAGTTTCATATCAAAATCGATACAATAAAATCTACGTGAAGTCAGTCGCGTAACGTCAATAAATTATATCTATTACAGGCTATGCGAAACATATTGATACACTATCTTTGGGGTTTTTTTTTTTAAGAAATGGTGCGACAGGTATATGTCGCTATCTACAAAATATTAATAATATTAACCAATATCTACTAAGGGCTGTGTAAAGTATATCTACGTGAGAACATAATTATTAGCTATGTGGTATGCAAAACGTATTGAGAAACTGCGTTATGCTCGTCGATAAACTGTGTGATATCGATGAGGCAACTGTGTGATGCCCATCGATGAGGCAACTGTGTGATGCCCATCGAGAATCTGTGTGATACTCACCGAGAAACTGTGTGATATCGATGAGAAAGCTGTGTGCTACTTATCGATAAGCTGTGTGCTACTCAACGAGTAACTGTGTGATACTCAACGAGAAACTGTGTGATACTCAACGAGAAACTGTGTGACATCGATGAGGCAACTGTGTGATGCCCATCGATGAGGCAACTGTGTGATGCCCATCGAGAATCTGTGTGATACTCATCGAGAAACTGTGTGATATCGATGAGAAAGCTGTGTGCTACTTATCGATAAGCTGTGTGCTACTCAACGAGAAACTGTGTGATACTCAACGAGAAACTGTGTGACATCGATGAGGCAACTGTGTGATGCCCATCGATGAGGCAACTGTGTGATGCCCATCGAGAATCTGTGTGATACTCATCGAGAAACTGTGTGATATCGATGAGAAAGCTGTGTGCTACTTATCGATAAGCTGTGTGCTACTCAACGAGAAACTGTGTGATACTCAACGAGAAACTGTGTGACATCGATGAGGCAACTGTGTGATGCCCATCGATGAGGCAACTGTGTGATGCCCATCGAGAATCTGTGTGATACTCGTCGAGAAACTGTGTGATATCGATGAGAAACCTGTGTGGTATTCATCGATAAGCTGTGTGATACCCATCGAGAAGTTGTGATACTCAACGAGAGATTGATGGGGATGCCGTGTGAAATCCACTGACAAACTGTGTGATACACAGTGGGATGCCCCTATGTGATGCCCAATAGAAAAATGTGTAATACGCATCAACAAACCGTGAGAATCATTCGATTTATATCTTTATATATGTAGTTTGTGAAATACTACACATCATAAATAGCTATATGAAACATATCTTAAACCTGTGTAAAATAGAGCAGGCCAGCATAAACAAATAATCTAGGACACAAGCTCTGTAATAATGATTTATGCAATTTATCAAACTGTATAATCTGCACAAATCGTGGCATTTACATTAACTGTGTGAAAGCTTATCATATTAAAACGTATTAGTCTGTGTGATATTAAACATAGTAAATGACGAAATATATTTTAGATATGTGTGAAATATATGAGGGGATCAGTACCTATTAACATATAATTTCGTAAAGCGAGCAGTGTGGTGTAAAAAATTGCCGGACGTATTGTCACTGAGACGTGGGAAACTATTGATACGACTTACAATTACACGCTGTGTACATAAATATTTTTCGTATTTAAAGATGTAGTACTAATAATGATATTTGATATAAAGATAATTTCATTAGGCAATATGGATAGTTGTCATATTGAAGGTAATCGGTGTGATATTTTATTTAAAACAAGTTACTGTGTTGGTATTATTTGATTTCAGGAAAATGGTGACTGGTGCCAAGAAATCTAACGCTGGAGATGTCTGCTGCAAATATCATGGGCAACCGAGAGCAAACAAAAATACCGACTACAAGATGCGATCGAAACATTGATGACTCGAGTAATTTCAAGACTGACACGACGCCGACGTTCAGCAATGGAGATAGCGATTATGGAAGGAGGACGAGAACACGTTGATACGCGAAGTTGGATCGCCGCGGAGCGGTCGATGATGCAGGATGGCCGAGTGTTACAGCACGTCGCCAACAAGATTGATTTAATTAATTATCATTATCATTTTCCGTGGGTTTTCTCACCATTTACTAATATAAAAGTCACATTTTGTTTAAATAGTATTTATACGAATGTTCATGTTAATCGCGGGCGGAATCTTGAATAGGTTGCAATTGCAACCTACTTTTATTTCATGTTTAAAATAATACGATAGAAATAATTATAAGAAGCTGTTGTTTATTTTATAAAACATTTAATAATTTGGTTTGTTAGTTAAATTAGGTAATTTGTAACTTAATTTAATATTTGAGCAGTTTACTTGATTTCATGTTTAGTGACGGCCAGCGCCACTGGTGGCGGTTTTTAAAAGTTTAGAGATTCAATGACGTGACAGAAAAGATGTAAACAGATTATAACTTTTACGATGAACAGAAAATATTGTAAAAATATAAAAACAAATTGGAAGACTGAAAATGTGTTTCTCTGGAATGAGGGTTTTCGATAATTTTTCTGCCACCAGGCGGCGCTTCGTACGCACCTGGTCTCGACAGCTGTCAGATTCATACTATTCATAGGCACCTGGGCCTAAAATGTTGAAATTCTATTTTATTTGGAAGAGAATTGATTTTGTAATGAATTACGACTAATACATAGTCGTCGAACTGAAGATTGAACTCTAAAACAGGCGCTCAAAGTCACTGGTATTCAAAATAATTACTATAACTTTGTTAATTTCATGAGAATTGACTTGGAACTATTTTATTTATTTATTTTAGATAACAATATGACTAAAGTAATGGTTTTCAGAATAAATAAACCTATAAATATGTTGAAAATTAAATGCGCGTATTTATTTTGACAGTTCGTTATACGGGCGGCTCAGTGCTGCCATCTCACCTCCCCATAGCGGCAGAAAAAGTATCAAAAACCCTCATTTCCGTGGTGGGGGCCTAAGCCTCCATCACATTATATATTGTTAATCTTTCGCTGGATGCTGTCATAATTTGTCATGTTTTTTTTCATAAGACAACTTTTATTTTATGGGGTAGGTACATATTAGGACTTTCAATACCGGGATCGCGGTATTGGTAATCTAAAAATACCGGCATTGAAAGTCCTAGTACATAATTATGTACCAACAAAAGAAAAAAGGCATCACTACGTTTTAATTATTTGGTACAAACTATATTGAATTAATTGTATTCCATTTTGTGGAAATACAAAAAGCTATGAAAGTTCCGATTTCAATTATTTCATTTAGAATTTATTTAGCGTTAATGGTTTCATTAATCGCAAAACTGAATAAATTAATTACGAAACTCCAACAAATTCCATTTTGTAGACAACTCAGTTTCTACCTGCAAAAACATATTTTATCCAAGGTAACTACGAAACTCAATTACTAAAAAGGAATAAATTCTTTTTTGATAATGAATTACCAATCAGTGAAATATAATTCTCGATTCGGAGCCAAATGACTGCGAAAAAAGAAAAATAAATTCCTGTTTCGTAGTCAACTACGAAACAGATTACGAATGCAGAAATTAAATTCCGCTTTGGTAATCAATTACGAAACGGTGAAAAATAATTCTTCTTACGTAGGTAACTACGAAACCATAATTACGAAAACGGACCAAAGGCATTAGTGACAGGAAATCAGCGAAATATGCTAGCTGTGGTGTTTGCGGTAGCAGGCCAGGATTCAATTGAAGTTAATACTTGATAGTAGATGAAACAATGGACACTACAGGATCAAGAAATAAAACCAACAAGTTAGTTGTCCAGTATATTATATCTTAGTACAATCTCTGGGGCGGGCCCATGGTGGATTTCATATGCAAAGAGCGCACGTTTTGCCAGTGCTTCTTCAGCAGCGATACCAGGAAGTTGATGGACAGATGCACGTTCTGTGCCAGCTCATCCGGGGTCATGTCCACGTGGCCCACGGCCACCGACAGACAGAGTACCTGAAATGGAATTTATCACGTTAATATACTGTAGTTAGTACTGCTGAAATATGATACATATAAAAAAGTTATCAGTGAAAGTTGGTCATCAAAGTATTTTCATTAGATAATACATGCAAAATTTAAACATCATTTAGAACCCTGATTTCCTCTTGGTTTGATTCACCATTTGAAAGACCTTGAACTTTCCCAACACAGTATGGGGAATATTCCCAAATAGAAACTTTCCCCAGAGTAACATTGGCAAATTACCGGGAACAACCCATCACTAGTCACTTGTCAACTGTAGGGGAAATTGCAATTCCATCTTGATGTAAATATCAAATTACAATCATAAGATGTGTATCATCCTGACACTCTGACAATTAAATTAAATAGTGAATTTAGAATTCATAGTGTGCAATCCAGAATAGAATTTCTTTTGTTTGACGCAATCTTTTTATTAGACCTCTGGGCGGTATAAGGATAAGATTGTTTACAATATACATATGTAGATTATATATATGTAGATTTTGAATAGGATCAAGTTAAATTATATTGTAATTAAACTGTGAACCATACACTGTTCAAATAATAGTTTGATTGAAATATTATTACCTTCTTCATCTGGAACTTGATGGTAGCCTTGACCTCATCAATCTTCTGCGTCATGGACTCCTGGTGGGAGAGGAGACCAGGGAACTTGCCGGCCTTGTTCAGACCGGGGCCCAGCAGACGCGGGATCTGTTTGATCAGGGACTCGGATGCCAGGAAAGCATCATATCTGGAAGGAATACTTTAATGAGTGCATGTCACAACTATAACAGTTATTCACTATTGAAACTTTAATATTTAAGTCTTCACAAGGACTATCAGTCCTGTGCGAGTTGTATATTACCAGTGATTGGCACTATCAGGGCAACACTCGAGATGACATGAACTTATACAACCAAATAAAACTTGAATACTAATATATCACACAATGGATATTTTATGACCATACCTGGGATAACTCGGGGCATTTATACGAAAGTGATGTAGCACCACCACAAGTTTTGCATACATAGTGCTGATCACTGTGTATTACTATCAGTTAGTATCATAAGTATTCATTCGTTCACATATGAATAACTGTCAACTATATTATAAAATTGCCTGAAACAACATATCTCAACATGAAAGGCATAAGGTCGGATTTAGCAATTTCTCTGACTTGTAAGTGTAACTTTATCCTTTTGTGACAAGGTCGAATTTAGATATATCTCATATCCACAGAACCGACCTTATGCCTCTCAGGTCGAGATATATATTTGATATTGAAAGATAGATAAAGACAAACTGCATACACTTACTTCTTAGCTAGTTTCTTGACAAGCTTCTTGTTCTTGTTAAGCTTCTTCAGTGCCTCGGCATCCATGCACGGTACATCCAGGTTCTTGGCCTCGTCACAGTGCTGCTGGTCTCCCAGAATGCACACCTGCATCTTCGGGCGGGGGATGTACTTTAGCCTGAAAATATATCAACTGATACAAATGTCCACATAGTTTTATAATTCCTTTTAAAAATGTTATGTGTATCAGTTTGTCAAGATAGTCATCAAAGTATTTTCATTAGATAATACATGCAATTTTTAAGCATCATTTAGGACATGGGCTGTTTAGAACCTGTTTTAGGTGAAATTATTAAAAAGGACTTTGACAGGTGCATGAAACTAGTAATCAAAGGCTTACCACTCCTGTATAACCTTAAAGTTAGTCGGAGAGCCAAGGCTCGCCTACCCGATATTTAAAGACTCTGGGTGGAGTCCCGTCAGGTATCGACCCGACTCCCTGTATTTAACCACTCTGGTGGCCGCAAGGCGACCACAAAAATGTTTAGTACAGGTAAACGTACTTGACGGTGCCAGAGAAACGCTTGTCCTTTTGGGGGTCATAGTTCTTCAGACCGATTTGGATTTCAACTGTCTCCAGGAAGCGGCGCTTCTTGTCCTTGGACGCCTGAAGCACGGCGTTGACGCACTCATAGAGCGTATCACGAGATACTTTCGACCTAAAATAAAATGTGAACAGGTTAGGTTTATAGGTTATGTTGCCAACGTGTTTCACAAATGCTAGTTAATTGTAGAAATTATAGTGTAAATAATAATTCTACAATTTCATATCACTTCAAACCTATCTAAAGATATAGAAAACTTGTATAATTCACAAAAAAAGAAAAATACTTACGACATTGTCGACGAATTAACCACTCCTTACGAAAGTGACAACCGAAAGAAGGAAGAAACGCGGAATGGCGGAAGTGGGGATACGAAACGCGTCAATGTTTTTTTTTCGGCAATGAATTCCAGTTTTTTTGCCTAATGACAGTAATAACAAATGTATCGTTCTAATGTTGGTAGCATTGAATGATCTGCTTATTTTATACGAAACGATGTACGGGTGTTGACATTTGTTGAACAAAATAACTTGACAGCCAGAAAAGGGCGGCTAATACTTGTTGGGTGGCTGTTGCGCACCGAGCATAGGGTTTTCTCATGGTTTTCTCGAAAACATATACCACTTGTTGGCGCCACTTAGCCGTAAGGTCCCGCTAAGAAACACAATTATCTAGCCCCAAAAAAAAAACTAGAAGGTATTATTATTTTTTTATTTAATTTTATTAACTCATACAAAACATTTTTAGACAAGTTTCTGGACCTGACACCTCAGTGCTGCCGCCCTGGTGAATGTCATTTCAGAAAACCCTCCTTGTGCGGCTCGTGGTTTTTCTTACCGCGAAGTGCCAAGTTAGTTTACTATACCATTCGTCAGTTCAAAGTAAAAAAATGTAAGCAATCCTGGGTCACGTTTCATAAAGTTACATTTTACAATTTCGTCGTTTGCCTCTCTAACGCACGCACATATTGGCTAGAAAGAGAGGTAAACAGCAAAATTGTAAATTGTAACTTTATAAAACGCGACCCTGCAAACTTGCACTATACTGTAAGTGATGAAGTCTTAAAATATAGTTTAAAAATTATCTACCTTATACTTAATTGAAATTAAACTGATAAAGAAACACATCCCTTAATGTGGCGTAGTTCTGCAAAAAGGAACCAATCCACACGAATTTCTCATTTTAAATATTGACTTTTTTGTTTTGATTTGTCTTAATTAGAATGTCAAATTCGCGTGGATTGGTTCCGTTTTGCAGAACTATGATATTTTTTCTGCCACCAGGCGGCGCTACCTAGGCTTCAGGTCCAAACAGCTGCCAGATTCATAGGTACTGAATATAAAATACCAAAATTCTATTGTATTTGGAAGTTTATTGATTTTTTTAATGGATCACAACTAGAAAACGGTCGCCGAACTGTCGAAAGTCATTGCTACAAAAGAAAATTACTAGAACTCTGTAAATTTAATGGGAATTGATTTGGAACTCCCTCCTAAACTAACGATTTTTAAGAATAAATAAACCTAAAAATATTAAGGAAATTATTCACGTACATTGTATGTACCTAATATGTATTTATTTTGGCAGTTTGTTTGACCTTACGCTACCGTGCTGCCATCTCACCGCTTCATAGTGGCAGAAACAGTATCAATCAAAAACCCTCATTAAGCTTACCGTGAGACTAGGTCGATCTGTGCAAGATTTTCCCATGACATTTTATTTGTTTATTAACTTACTAGCTAACGAAACAGGATCCGACGCAGTCCCTTGTTGAAAAACCAAGCAAAGCGTATCAAAGAACCCATCTGACAATTTTTGATGCCATGACGTGTTTTCGTATCCTTTCTGTAAACAGTAGCAAAAATAATGAATTATTCATAATTTAGTTCTTCAATTTTCATTTTTACACTATATTCCGACTTACAATGCGATCCTCTCGAAAATAAGAGAAAAATAATGTTGAGGTAGATATTGCTATCAGCACCACAAATGAAAGCCAAACCCCGACACTAAACGGGAGAATGTAGATATTAGTTACCGACGCGAGTGCCGGTTTTTTGAAGACGAACATAGCTTCAATATTAGAGGGTGTTACGATGTATTTTATATATTTCGATCGGTCTTTATGTAATACCATACATGATCCTGTGGAAAGTTAAGGGCGTTAGTCACTTGAAAAAACTTAAGGTATAAACCATTTTATAGGATTTCTCAAAAAGTTTGTAGGTACATTTGGACCACGTCTTAAATACTAATAAAAAATGGTAGGCTGGGTCGCGTTTTATAAAGTTACAATTTACAATTTCGCTGTTTGCCTCTCTAACGCACGCACTTATTGGCTAGAAAGAGAGGCAAACAGCGAAATTGTAAATTGTAACTTTATAAAACGCGACCCTGGTAGTCAATGATGTCCCAAAATGTTGTTATGAAAAATTCCTTATTTCTTGTTAATCTCCATTTGGTAACAAAAAAAATAACTTTCACACAAACTTCCTGCGACATTTTGGAAAATGTGGTGGATCTTGCTCAGCATAATTGACTTGACCTGCCTACAATTTTTTATCGATATCCAACGTGATCCAAATGTACAAACTTTTTGAAAATTACTCGTAAAAACCAAAGATATAAAATATTTGTAACCTGCTATATCGGCCCGTCCGTCCTGCATCTCACGGACGATGCCGTCGTACCGACCGTCCGGTTGCAGGTAGCCCCAAGTAGAAGTCCGGTTCAGCACTTTGGTTCCGTTTACCCACTCTACGAGATGTGTACACATGTAGTATACTAATTTCGTTAAGGTATCATGCTCGCGGTTCCTGAAGAGATATCATGAGCAAAGTTTCGTGAAGTCTGGTTTGTTTGAGACTTAAAAAAAAATTGGTCGATGCCTGCGACCATATATAACATGGACGTCTAACGCCAGCTCAAAAATGCCCTCAAAACCAATTGTTCAATTGTGCCAAGATGGACAGGACATAGCACTTTTCTTAACACCGCGCATATTTCGGCGCAACGTCTTTGACTAATGGATATAGAATATAGTCAATCAAAACTTAGATGGACCAATCACAACTATTTTTAAATGGCGGTTTAAGTTTTTATAGGTTGATATTGAAATTAATTACTGTGATGCATTGAAGAGGGGGCGACAGTTGTCAACTAAAATTCAGGACCGTTTATAAAAGACAATTTAGTAAGGCGTGCGGCTTCCATGTTTTATTTGTTCGTAGGACGATGCTTACATATAGTCTGAAAATTCTTCCAGAGACCGGTTGAAGAGTATGACGGACACGACAACAACATCCGCGCCCTCCAGATTGCGCCGGCGCATCGCCGCTGGCGCCGGACGCGGCCGGTCGAAGCCGGTCGGCGTCCACACTCCGAGATCTTCCCATATCAAAGGGAGGTGGGGTTTTATTTTATACACTGGAAAGAGATGGCTAGTCAATTAATCTTCTGCAGAGGTTGATATCTACCGCACTCTTTAATATAAATTGCAAAAAATGGGTCTATATCGGATGGCATAATGTTTTTATTTCGAAAAATTTGTCGCATAACAACTTTACGCCGAAAAATGAATGGCATAAACATTGTTGCGCATATTTTTGTTGTGCCTAAATTGTTAATCCTAACTTGGTTGTTCCTAAATATTGTTTGTCCCAAGGAGGTTGGAACTCTTAGGGCGCCTATAGAGAGACGGCGTGACAGACAAAACCCGTGCCGCGCATATGCGTTTTACGCATATGTGCTGTCAGTACCTCTCGGGACGTCATGGGTATATAAACTATAAAAATATACCAAGAATGCCACATTGCTCTGTAATCTGGTGCAGGAACCAGTCTACGTACGTTAATAAACTAAATTCAAACGTTTCTTATCACAGGTAAGTAAAAAAAGTTATATTAAATTCAATATAAAATTAGTATGGGCGAGAGACATAGTGAAGAGACACGACGCTGAATTTGTTATCGATAGTCTATGTAAACTCCCCCCGTGCGGTGACGGAGTAAGAATACAAAAATCACCGCCCCTCTCTTCCCGTGGGTGTCGTAGGAGTCGACTAAGGGAAATACTGAGTAACCAGCTTCTCAGCCGGTGGTAGGGTATTTTTACTAGTACCCGCCTGGTTGGCTACCACCGTACATTCGGTGTAAACGCCCGTGAAATGACTTACCTTCGTGTTTGCCGTGTTTCGGGGTCAGCCGGTGTATTTACCAGCATCTAGCGGGCCAGCAAGGCGGTGGCAACTAACAGGTTACTGATTGTCTCCTGTTCGTTGCCGCCGCGATTTGGGTTCTACTTTTCACTTACGATCAGGTGGAGTGGAGCCACTTTGTTGTGCCAACGTTATTTTTATTGGGTCGGCAACGCGCATGTGACACCCTGAGGTTGCAGGCGCCCATAGGCTACGGTGACTGCTTTCCATCAGGCGGCCCGCCTGATGGAAAGCAGTCACCGTATGCTTGTTTGCCACCGACGTGGTATTAAAAAAAAAAAAAAAAAACTCTTACAACTAAACGGTGTTAGTAGAAATTCAAAATTTGTTCCCGAGTTACGGACGTTTCCTATGTATAAGTAAGTATAATTATGTGTATTTCTCTATTTAAGTGCATATATATATCGTCGCCTAGCACCTATAGTACAAGCTTTGCTTAGTTCGGGGCTAGGTTGATTTGTATGAGACTGTCCCCCAAACATTTATTTATTTATTTATATTTAGCAATAATATAATATTTATCTAGAGTGCAGACAATGAAGCAACTATACAAAAACATATAGTTTAAGAAATTCAGACTTAATTTTTAGATTTCCTATAGAACCATGTGTCAGAGAACGCTGGATAACGGCGACTGGAAAGTTGAACTGGTTTCCGCAAAAACACGACACAATTTGTTCGGACCACTTCCAAAATGACTGTTTTGTAAAAACAAATCCGAGATCTATATTGTCATCCAATGCCTGTCCAACTTTAAAACTCCATCCTGCGTTTGACAAGGTAAGTTAGCTTTGCTAAATAATTTTATTATGTTAAGTAAAGTACCTTTTAAAAGATTTCTGATGTTATCTGTTAATACATATTAATTTAAGTATGTAATTTCCAGGTGTTTCTTGTCCCAAGTAACCCATCTGATAATCTTTCAAGAAAACGTAAAACGGTACAATTTACGAATTTACAGTTGATCGTTTAATTTTAGTTCCCATTTATAGTTACAATTTTCTTTTTGCGTTTTATAACGTAATATAGGTAGATATAGTTTGCACACCTTGAACAAACAAACCAATGCAAAGGTAACATATATAACTAGACAGAGTAAGACCGCCTGTTGTTTAACCTCTGTCTAGCCTTACCCTTAACACTTGTTGTTTAACTTTAACCTTAAAGCTAACAACTTAATGTAAGTAGGTAC